>JADLIF010001676.1:0-26729 GCA_016648015.1 Steinernema khuongi | reverse complement strand
TCAAACTTTCTTAATTATGCAGACCATTCTTGTATGCGGGAGTTGTGCGTTTAAGAAGCACAGAACCCACGAGTGCGAAGAGGCGAACTTCCCTAGCCGAGCCGCCAAGAAGAAGGCAATTGTTATGGCAGATACTTTAGAGATCGTCGCTGACAAAGAGAAAAAATCTGTGGAGGAAATGATTTCTGCCGAAATCAGCAAGAGAACACACGAAATGTTTGAGGTTAGGTCTTTTGTCTTATCTTATGGTCCACAACCCTTCTGCTTGCAGATGTTGGAGACCTCTGCCGAATCTATGAAAGCGAAGATTAGAAGCATTATTGATGACCCAAATATTACTGCCAGTGATTTGGATAATGCAGTTTCGGAGCTGAAGGACCTCGACACAAAGGCTCGCTCTGTAATCATTGCTTCTGTTTTGAAAATAGAAAAGGTTACCCACATGTGTTTACAGGAGCAGAAGACGATCGATGAATGGAAGGAGACCGTCCTTGCAGCAATCCGTTCTTAAGCAACTTCTATTCCTTATTTTAATCGCGAATATTTATTACAATGGAATTGTGAGGTATTAAAGCTTAACAGAAACAATATTGCAGCCCATCAGAAGAAGTAGATCTCTTTGGAAACTGAAGATAATAGTTTAACCACTGGTTCACCTGGAGACCTACTTGGTTTATCGCCCAGGCAGTGCTTCTCGCAGGCATCCTTAGTTCGGATCACGTTTTCGGAGATCACGGTCTCTCCGTGACAATACCCGTAGGGGTACGAACAGCACATTCCGCTCTTCACGTACCATCTCAGCACGAACTGTGAAGGCGCATTCGTGCCGGGACACACGTCTCGGAAGGGAGCGACTCGTTCACAAGCCTTCTCTAAAAAAGGTCCAAATTAAGAGTGGTAAGGCGTCGCATTAAATGAGAATGAAATGAACCCACTCAATTCATCGAAGTCCTCCTTTGTGAACTCCTTCGGCGATGAACTTCCTGGATCTCCGAGTTCCCCTCCTTTTTGTCCTTTTACCTCTACCGGAACGTCCTTAAATCCCTGTGAGGATGCGTCAAGACAGTATTCCTCGCAATCCTCCTTTGTTCTTATTTTGTTGTCGTCCACCACAAGGGTTCCTGAATTCTAGAATTCCTCTACTGGAAAGAGTCTTAATTACCGGGACAGAACCCGTAAGGGTAGGAGTAGCACTGCCCATCGTTTGCGTACCACCGAAGGGTAAACTGCGTAGGAACGGTTCCGTTCCGACATGCGAATCTGAATCGGTGCCTCTTGCAGGAGTAGGTCCTTTCGGTCTCAGTTTTGCTCGCCGAAACCGGGATCTTCAGCTCTCCGGGAGTGGGAATCGGGTCGCTCTCGGGTCCTTCCGTCACGTCCGACTCGAGTGCTTAAGACAAGAAATAGAGAATTATGCTCTTCTACATGTAATAAAGGCCCATCAGACCTACTGCTAAACAAAAAAACGGCTGGGAAGTCAGAATGGCTTATTAAGTATGTAGGTGTTGACTGTTTTACTATCGATCAGAGTGGAATATTGGAAGATAGATCTAGGTTCCAAAATAGGTGTTAAAAATAGCATTCAAGACCCATTGAACCCGACCTATTTGAGCGAACCAAGTGTTTTTAGTCGGGTGGCGAGATGGACCCAACAGATACGATGGCGCGATCGCGTGGTGAAAGAGAAAGGTAGACTAAATAAAAATGAACACAAAGTTGCAGAAGAACCAAACAGATTTAGAAGAAAGAGTGAAATGAGCATAGGGCTAAAGGACTGGCTTAACAACAAATGGATCGACAAAAATTTGTTTTGGACTTTAAGTAAATGGTCGCTTCCCTCCAAGGTAAAGGAAAGACCGATTCCAGAATCAATCACAGATCCGATCAGAATTCAGTATTGTAGATTGTACAATAGCAAGTTCGCATATTTGAATGTGAAAAGAAGGCTAAAAGTTGAACTTCCAGCGAATAACACTGAAAATAACGCATTCCAGAAAGGACCAAAAAAGAGAGCGCCCCTGACCAGAAGACGCTTACTCTGTGACATCTCCTCCAATTCGGCGTCCTCGTCGAGCTTCGTGAGGTCGACGATGATCTCCTCGAGGCCTCCAAGCTCTGTGGAACGCGTAGCGTTATCCGCACCCTTGCCCGCGGCCTTCCTCCGCAACTCCGTCACCTAAATCGCGCTTCTTCAGATCCTATCTCCCTTTTGTGCGAATCCCCGACACCGGTGCTCGAAGAACGTGGTCGTTATTCTCTCTCACGATATATACAAGGAAAGTGAAACCAAGGAATTAGGACAACCAGAAAGTGCGACGAGATCACAGGGGTGCGTGCTCAACCGACACCGGGTGCATCGTTAGAACTTCGAGGGCTCAGAGACCTTGCCGTCGGTGTCGTTCCCTCCGTAGAGCTGGAAGAGCTTCTCCAAGTCGGGACAGCAGATGCCGCGCTCCAGCGTCTTAGCCTCGTCGCGGAACTCGCAGAAGAAGCCGTCGGGACAGGTCTGCGAGCAGCGGAAGACCCGGCCCGCCTCCAGTAGGGCGCCCTTCCCGTCCGAGCAGAGGGGGATGGGTCCGCCGATCTCGTCTTCCTCCGGGAGGCGACCTGAAGATCGAGGGTAAGAGTGGTCGAATTTGGAGTTTTAGAATTTGCTTGAGCTCTCCTAAGCCTATTTTAAAGTATCGAAATTTGAAATGTAAAATGGACTGAACTGAAACTCTTCACATGAGGGTTTTTTACTTCTTTGAGCACATATCGAAAAAACCCTCCCTTCTCTGCAAGAATCCCCCTTTGTTACATGTTTTCTGGCCATACTCGAACTTGTCTCTTTAAAAAACTATTCAGCTAGGTTAGCCTGAACTACGCCCCAATATTTACTCCAGGAAATTCTGCGCTTTACGTCAAAGGCTTTGGTTTGACTCTGACGAAGATAGAGCAACTTTGTAGATTTTTAAGGTAGCTCATATCTGTCGCAACATCTGGGCTTAAAATTTTAATATAAAAAAGGGTAAGTCAAAAATTGCCAATGTCCGTACAAGGACCGATAAAGAAGTTAAGGTCACTTATGATCATCGAAGCACATATCGGCTTTCGTAAGACAGATGCCTTACAGGCTTGAGAAGGCCGCTTAGGCCAGCAGGGCAAATGGAATATCCTTCCTGTTAGATCAAAAGAGACACTTTAATGTTCGAAATTTCAGTCCTACAATTTCATGGGACAAACGTTGAGTAGGCCGCTTAGTTCAGGGCAAATGGCATATCCTTCTTGTTAGATCAAAAGAAACACCCAAAAGGTCGAAATTTTAGTCATTTTCAACCCTACGATCAAGGCAAGCGAGCTGTTAGCTTACGGCAGAGGACGGCGACGGCGAAGAGGGCGACAAGAAGAAGCGAGCGGTGCATTCTGGAGAATGTAGATCCACGGAATCAGGATGGTTTATAAGTGCTGGATCGCGCGGAGCCCCGCCTCCGGGCGTTTATCCCCGCTGGAACACGGCGCCCGACACCCGGGGCGCGGGGTTCACAAGTTGTTTCCGGTTCCCAAGGATAAGTTGGAAAAACGGGTTTGGAGAAAGTCGTTACGAGTGCGTTCTAGGAGTAGCCTTGGGTGGACGGCGGCTTTTTATGACGCCACCGTCCTTCGAACAAAGGAGGAAGCTGCGCACTTTCGAGCTGGGAAACGTGTTGATCCGAAGGGCGGATGACGGAGGATCGTTACTTTGGGTAGCTTTCCCTTTCTTGAGAAATCACCTTCTTCCATGTGCTCGATAGTAATCTTTTTAATTAACTAATGCTGCCCATAAAATTATCGGAAGAGTGCCAAGCGTGTATTATTCAATTTCAGTTCTTTTTGGTCTATTTTTTTCTGCTTTAAAGGATTCCCATCACCTAAAGGATCCTTCGGAGAGGGTTATGCAGTCCAAAACTTCTAAAACAGTAGAATATATTATAAGTGTTGCCGAGCCCGATATTTTAAACCCCTGGTTCATCTAACCGATATTCCATTCCAAGAATGTGTAGTATATATCTGTTAGTACTTATTGTTAGGAGTAAATAACGATTCTAATAAGTACGATATACAGGTATTCCTTGTTTTTGCTCTATTATAGTTAGTTATTCCCCTGCTTTTCACTTAAAATATATTTCAAACTACGCTTCCTACACGGACAATGTGCGCTAATGTTTCAGAGGAAACGCCAGTTGAAAAAAGAAACTATGGATACGAAGATATGCGTTTAGGTCACCAACAACGTGGACAACACCATCATACAATCTATTCTCTAGCCTTTCCACACAAAAAAACCAGGCATTAGTAGCCGCCCGAGTGACTAAATGGTCCACTTTCGCAGTTGTTATCCCGCTCATAAAAATCCAGCTTATCTGAACTGCATCTCCTCGACGCACCCTCCCTAATTTTGGGCATTTCAAGCGGAAAACTTAAATTTACCGCTCCAATCGATTCCCTTTGCTTATCTCTCCCGATCGCCCACTTCATAATCCCCCTTTTGTCCCCCTGACCGGCGCCGTTTTTGTGCGAATTGCGACACATCGACGGTCCAAATAAGTCGTCCGTCTTTGTCCTCCGATAAGATCACCGTTGAAAAGTGGCGTTCCACCGTTCTTAGCGGGTCTCCAGCAGATCCCTATCTGTTTGGGGCCGTTTGCAACAGCGCGACCTTTCGGACTGTTTTGTGCGCCGAGCCGAAGACAAAAATCGAAGTCGCCGCCCGGGGCGTTCGTTGTCGCCAACCGGTTACGGTGACGCCGAGAGGTCGAGCCAGAGGCTGTGAACTTGAACGAAGCACTCCCTCAGGCGCCGCTTTGTTTCGAATCCGTTTTTTGTGTTTTCGTCGTCCGGCGGACGGCCGAGTCACGCGGGCGCCCTAGAAGTTCACTTCGGAGGATCCGGGAGACAGAAGTTGACGAGATGAGAGACCTCGGCGTGCGTCTCGGCCTTGAAGTGACACCGCAATTGGAAAGACCCGTCGCGGGGGCGACCATTACGTTTTCTTGCCGCGGCAATGACCGCTGTGGTCGCCGCTACCGAGTCCAAGAAGGGGCCGCTGAGGCTGGTCGTTGTTGGGACGGGGCCCACGGCCATCGGCGCCATCCACCAAGTGTTTAAGCACATCGAGAGCGGGAGGATCGGGGAGGACGAGATAGAGGTAGGTTTGGGTTTTTAGAACGCGAAACTCTGCACTTTACAAAGCAGATCTTTCTTCTTGGGGATGGCTAAGCAAACCCGATTTCGTTCTGAAATTGTGAACCCCTTAAAGTATGGCTTACAATTTTCAGATCACAGTCCTCGAGAAAGAACACGAAGTTGGCGGCTTAGCTCGCTCCGTGAC
Organism: Steinernema khuongi; assembly: GCA_016648015.1. Taxonomy (NCBI): domain Eukaryota; kingdom Metazoa; phylum Nematoda; class Chromadorea; order Rhabditida; family Steinernematidae; genus Steinernema; species Steinernema khuongi. The sequence goes on along the minus strand of JADLIF010001676.1, from coordinate 21,379 downwards.
CGACTCCGCGGGATTCACTTGGGACTTGGGCGTCCATGTCACCGGAGCCTCGAAGTACCACGAGTTCACCAAAGTCTTCGAAAGCACCTCGACCAAATGGAACTACATCAAGAGGATCGTTAAGGTGACCTCTGACATTAACCGTTAGTAATAGAGGAGCATCTGTTTCAGGCCGACATGAAACACATCCTAAAAGCTGCGGACCCAACGCTTAACTACGTACCGTACCCCGTGCAACAATCTATTCATCACCTCCCTGAGGAGGTCAGAACGCAGTGCAACGAGGACCTAAGCAGGGTGGACGCCTCGCAGCTGTCGACTAACTTCGACGAGTTCACCCTGAACAGTTTCGGACCCACTTTGCAGGTAGGGCTTTTGTTACTTTTCTAGGATCTTCTCTAAAGTGCCACTGCAAGAAACTTCTAGCCTCCCCGGTTTTCATTTGACCTTCATGACTGTCAGCCTAGCCTTTGCCTAAAAAAACGGGGGACATGAACCACATTTCTGAAGGTGACCCCAATACTTCTTCGAGCTCTATCCACCCTAAACTTTGGATCTTGAAAAAATAGGCTCCTTTAGGGGCAAGTAGGTTGTGAGGGTAAAGCTGTTTTGCTGAAAAAATCCAAATGACAATATTCTAACTAACCAAAGCTCAATTTGCAGGAGATCTTCATCCGCCCTTACAACGAAAAAGTATGGACGGTAGGGCTGGACGAGATGAACTGCGACTGGGTGGTCGGACGGGTCCCTAAACCTATGCCCTACGAGGAGAGGAAGGCCCCGTTGGCGGTGTTCCGCTACCCGGCGGACACCAAAGGCATCGGAGAAGTGTGGAAGCGGATAGCGAGGAAATTCCCTCAGAAGATGTTCCACTTCGACGAGGAAGTAGTGGAGATAGATCGGGCGAGGAAAGAGGTATTACCACCACACAGATAGAGATCGAGCCAAAGCTCCTTTCAGATCCACACACTTAAAGGAACGTATCCTTTCGACGCGATCCTCTCAACGATTCCCATAGTCACCTTAGGAGAGATTTGTAAACTAGAGAAGCCGATAGATCTCAAGTATTCCAAGGTATATCCAAAGTCAAATGTACCATTCCAACTGGATCTAAGGTTCTACTGGTAGGAATCGGGCTGAAGTACCCCCAGTCCGATTGGGCTGCTAACGTGAGCTGGGCTTACTACCCGCGACCGGAGACCATCTTCTACAGATGCACCTTCATTTCCAACTTCAACGAGATGATGACTCCCGACGTGGAGAAGTACTGGTCAGTTCTCTGTGAGATCGGCCTGAAGGCTGACGAGGAGTTCGACGAACGGGAAGTCGTGCGGAGGACCATTGAGGGTGAGTTGGGAGACCAGTTCTTCTAGGAATCATAAGAACTCTAGCAAGGCAATGGTCTTCTTAGCTTACAAGTTACTTTAATTAAAACGAAGTTAAAGTGCTTATTACAAAAGGTCAAAATATTCAAGTGTATTTTCATTATTTGCTCAAATCTTTGGAATCAACGTTTATCTGTCATCCAAGAGCGCCTTTTTATTATAGTATATGTAGATAACCCTGTAGATCCATATTATCGTCAATTTTTGCAAACAACTCCAATTCGATTATTCGAGTGTATTTCTTCGAAATTTTGTATTTCAATAACGCCTTCTTAATAGTATAGATAGCCCTATAGATCGATATTATAAAAAACAGACGGTAGCAGAAGTTTGTCAACAACTCGCCCTCATTCTGTCAAACGAAGCCAATTTGCCTTTTTTGAGCACACATTCCTTGAAAAGCGTTTTCCTTGAGCTTTTGACCGCGTAAACAACAATATCGCTCCAAGAGTGGTCGCGTCGACCCAAAAAAGCTCTCAATCCCTCCATTTCAGACCTGGAAGAGAACGGAATCATCGCGGACAAGAGCTTGGTTGTCAACAAGTGGCTCCACGTCCTTCCCTTCGGCTACCCGATCCCAACGCTGAATCGCGAAGCCGAACTGAAGAGGTGTCAGCAGATCTTCGAGGACAGCAGGATCTTCTCGAGAGGACGGTATATCACTGCACCTGTCCCGGCTTCGCAACTTCCCTTCTTCAGATTTGGGGGATGGCGATACGAGTGCGCCAACCAGGACCATAGTTTCACCGTCGGGCAGCAGTTCGTCGACTTCCTCCTCTTCGGAACTCCCGAGAACATTCACCTAATCTAAGAAGCAGATCAGAATAGATTTTCAGTGGTTTATTTATCGTCTTTCAAGAAGGAAGTGTTCGCGTCTTGACTGGATATGCTCTCTGAAGTGGACTATGTTCCCCGTATTCTTGGGATCTGGCTAGACTCCCGTGGGTCCCACCGGACTAAGGAGGGGCTCCGCCTCGCAGTCGTGGCGTCGCTGCCATGTTCGCTTCATGAGGCCAACGTCGAGGAAGAACCTCCTGGCGAGGCAGAAGACCGACAGTGCGTTCTGAAAGTTCAGCGTTAAGGTTAGGGCTGGGTAAGGAAGGGGTCAAGATCCGAATGGAGGTAAGGATAAGGACCGTACCATGACGATGAAGAGGTAGAAGACCCCGGACCACCCAACTCGTGAGTTCTGGACGATGGGAACCACAAGCTGGCCAATGGCGGACCCGGCGGAGCCAGTGCCATCAATGATGCCCGAAACTGTGGACATCGCCTGTTGGTTCCCGTTGAGCTCTGGCTGACTGCCCAAGTCGATGGAGATGGTGCCGACGATGAGGTTGTAAGGCCCGGAGATGGTGAATCCCAGCACGATCATGACGAGACTGTTGGTGAGTTTGTCGTCGCCAAGGCCCGAGTAGATGAACAGGGTGAAGAGGGAGGTGACCAGCATGGTGACGATGACAGGGCTACGGTGGCCGATACGGTCGGAGACGATGCCTCCGACGACGGAGCCTACGATGCCGCCAACGTCGTACCACGTAGAGAGTTGGTTAGCTTCTGACTCGTCCCAACCGAAGTTCTTGGCCAGGTAGAAGGGCAGCCAGAAGAAGAACGCGTAGTTGACGAACTTGAGGCACGCGTTGCACAGGCAGTACTGAAATGGGGAAGGTTATAGGGAACTTCGACAGAGAAGAAGAGACCTACCGGGAGCACGTTCGGGAGAAACAGTGCCTGCCATAGTCCAATGGGCTCCGAAGCAGAGGGAGGAAGCAGGGGAACGTCGTCTTCATCGTCTCTGAAAAGAATACGGTATCTTTACCTTGGAACCGATATCTTACAAAAAGCTTTCTTCAAGATCTTCAGATCGGTCACGAGAATCTTCTCCAGAGTCCTTAGGCGACGGTTCGATAAGGGCGAAGAAGACAAGTCCGCCAAGAAGCACAATGATGGAATTTGTGACGAAGGTATACTGTAACTCCGGTCTTCAAGTGCCTCTCTAGCAGTCCTCACCTGGTATCCGAGTTTGAGAGTGAGGGAGATGACGATGGAGCCGACGATGTTGCCAATGGGCTGGCAGGACGACCAGAAGCCCATGATAAAGCCGCGATTCGCCTTGCCGAACCAGTTGGCCATGATGGCCACCTCGCTCGGCCAGCCACACGCTTGGAACACACCGAAGAGGAGATAGGTGAGGATGTAGTAGGAGACGGAGTAGAAGTTCATGAAGTGGGGAATGGCTCCAAAAGCGGTTAACTGCAATCGGTGGATGAGAGCTGATCAGGAGTATAGAGGATACCGTAATGGCGGAGAACACCATGCCGATGGTAACGACGTTCCGAGGGTTGTAGCGATCACCAAGACATCCCCAAACGAAAAGGGCCTAAAAAGAGGTGGTGAGCTACAGGAAGAGGTGTATGTAACCAACAGCAGCGTAGGCGGCCATGAAGATGGAGTCGAGGAGTCCGAGGAATGTGTTTGCATCGTCTTTGGACGGGAAGAACGGCTGAAATGATGAGGTATAGCTTTATTAAACATACTGTAGGTTGATTGATGCATGCTCGTCTTCAATCTTTACATAAGGGAATGCTTGGTGACACCTTTGCTACTCCGATATCACAGCTGTAAACACCTTCTGGCGTTCGTACAGGTCGGGCCGATCGCCTCGGTCTCCCCCGATAACAAGCACAAATGCAACCAAAAGTGTTCAAAGACGTTCTTTAAAGTCTAACGACGTCTTCACTGTTTAAAGGCGACCAATCCTCACCTCGGAAGTCCCATTCCCATCGTGAACATCGTCTCCAAAGTGGAAGTTATGCGTCGAATTCGACGTCCACTCGTCCATCATGGACTTCTTGACCCCGCTGAGGGTCTTCCTACTCGCGTGGTAGAGTCCATAGCTGAAGCGCACAACGTTTCCCGCCTTCCAACACCCTCCCTCACCTGCAGAACGTCAACGCAAAGACGAAGGCCTTCCGGTAGCCGTTGCGATCGGCCATCAGGCAATCACCCTGAAAGGGGCGACGATGAGAAGATAAGGTCAACACGGAGGGTGCCCGCCGCCGCGACTTAAGAACACACGAAAACAAGCGACGGCCAAAAAACGCGACGAAGAAGTGGAGTGACCTTCGGCGACCGTCGTCACTATCAGAAGCAGAGGCTCAGGAGCGGGTGCCTTCAACGGCTGATAACGCGTCGGGAACGGCCCACCATCGAAAGTCGAGGCTTGCGGAAGACTCCACATTCCGAGCGTCGTCCTTCGGGTGCACTTCTCAGCCGCCGCCTTGTTCCCGTCGTCACGTGCCTCGGAAACACCTCACAGGAAGGTCAGCGCGTCTCCGCGCTTATCCGACCGACCGCCGCGTATCGATCCGCTCGGGCCTAAACCGTCGTCGCCATAACACGAATGCGCAAACAAGCACCGAAGACGGGCCGAGGCGAAGAAGGAGCGCGGTGAGCTTCTTTGTGTGTTCTGCTCGTGGAAGTGAGGCGGTCGGAGTCGGCACGTGGACGGAGTGATCTCTGTTGTGGAAGCGAACATTGCCGATGCTTATCGCGTTTGCACCTGGAAGCTCTCGCCGACAATCGCCTCAACGTGTTACTCTGCTCATTCAGGACGGCCAACTTCCCAGCTTAATCCTTTTAACTGCGAAAAAAACCGTTGTTTTCCCCGCAGCAAACTGAAGCTCCATCGGGAAATGGAACAAAGCGTTCTATAGAGCTCTAACGAGAAAAACGGCCAAATAAGACGCTCCCTCGCGCTGTGTCACCCAACTGATGACCACCAAGGATTTGTCGTATCCCGTCTGACAGACCTAGACGCGTCTGTGCGACCAAAGTACGCCCTACAAATCGCAAAGGTGGAACGGTCTCCAGTGATCAACGAGCACCCTCGTGCACTTGAAGGACGTAATCGTTCCCGAAAAACACCTCATTGGGAATTTGGCAGGATGCGTCGTTCTGATTGAGTCACTGTCGGTTGCGCTTCAATCATAGTCTCCTTAGCCATCCTTGCGGTTCTGAAACAATACAGTAAGATAGTAATATGAAAATGAAGATCTAAAAGCGACGTTCACCCAAAAGGAGACGCGAATACCGTATTTATTTGACAGGTATCGTATTTAATATGGACAATGGCAGATTATCAAATTGAAATGTTCTTCATCCCACAAATTTCGCGGGAAATTCCGTCATGAACTCATAGCTCATGTCAATAGGCTCTAGTGAGCAAGTCCCTCTGGAATCGGGCCCTTCGGCAACTCGGTAATATTCGCACACCCGGTCAATGTAGCCAGGCACAAGAAGATCGAAGAACACAGCGTCGTCGGTGAGTGCGGTGATCTGATGGACGTTTCCTTGCAGGGGTCCGAGCACGGCTACGTTGTCGCCTTCAAGAATGATCTGTGGCTCCACCCGAACTTCCAGTGTGTCGTTGTCGAGCCAGGAGTAGGAGTCGATCTGGATCTGACCGCGGATGACCCGGATGAAGCCGTACATGTCGTAGTGGTCGTGGAGGGGGAGAACGTCGCCCTTTTTGCGAAAGCCAAACATGGAGCAGCAGATCCGTTCGCTACGGTAGACGTTTGAGTAGAACATGGGCACATTGAGCCATCCTTTCTCTGGAAGCGTCAGTCCCGTTTTAGAGAAATCCAAGTTTTTAAGCTCGCTCGTGAGTTTTTGTATCTGCAAGGGAATAAGTATTTAAGGCTTGTAAGGAAGTGTCTTTCAATGTTTATAAAATAGGTCAATCTCTGGTGTCAATGTACATATTATAACAAAACGTCTTACCGTTGCTGGCCTAAGCTGATGGGTAACACATAACGCTGAGCAGGTGCGTATGAACTGTCGCAGCATGTCACACTGTTCCCGGTTCGTTCTAGAATACGGTAACGATGTAATGAAGCCTAAGAAAACATCTTACCTATCATGTATTGTGCTGGTACTTGCACAGAGATCCATTTATGTGGGTGGTTGCCCGTCTGAAGATGCGTATTATTCGCTGAAGCTGACATATAAGCATTTATTGATTCCTGCCACCACTTGGTATATAATTGTTCGTACAAAGGAAGGAAATGGGAGAAGGAACACACGATTCAGTTTATCGCCGATGTAACATAGGGGTGAGAAATAGAGCTCATAGGTTACTTGATATACTTGTCCATGAATTTCCGGTGAAACTCAGAACGTATGGCATCGTTGATGAACGTAGGCTCCTTCTGCCGTTCGTCAAGGCCCTTGGCACAGTTTTTGAAGACCACATCGTCGTCCCAACGCCGTTTGACTTTGAACTCTATAGAGGTGGAAGGTTCTTTGCTCTCGTGTTGAAGTAGCGGATTTCCTTGCAAGATGTTCTCAAAGCGGACACGTTCCTAAAAAGCGGATAAAGATAAACATTGAGCGCTCCTTCTGCAAAATTCCGAATAATTTGGACGCTCGAAAAAAATACGACGCTACATATATTGCGCTAATTTTCACACTATTGTTCCCTTTTCCAGCTTTAGGTACTGCTTACCTGTTCCTCTTTCTCCTGAGCTTCCTTCTCGGCTTTCTCTGCGGCCCGCTCCTTCCGAATCCGCGCAAGCTCTGCCATGAGCAGCGCGCTTTCATCGTCATCACTGTCGGAATCACTATCATCGTCGCCGCCATCATTCCAGGGATCGTCCTCGTCTGCGGCGGTACTAGCCGTTGGAGCAGCTTCAATTCTAAAAACGGTTAACTTATACCGTGTTTGTTATACACCATGCTTACTTCAGCTTTTTGGAAGATGTCTCATCATCATCTGCTGCTCTTCCACGGGTCTTACGGTCCTTTGCTTCTTTCTCCTTTTGATGTTCGCGCTCTTTATCTTCGAGCTCACGGCGGAGATCACGAACACGGATATCTTCAGCTGTGCCCTGTCCCTTCTGGCGGTACTTTAGGGTCATGTGTGAAGGCATATCCTTGCTTGAGTACTGCTGGGACAGTTTGGACAGGTCGCCTTCAGCGCGACCGGAGCCACCCCGGGCCGTATCGAAGGTTGGACGATGAGCAGTAGTCATAGCTGTTCTGAAAAATGATCATCATTAGGAGCGTGAATGGATGATGGAGACACGCAGAAGACGTGGAAAAACGATGAAACCCCGCATTGAAGGCCGCTGAAGAGCCGAGGAGAAATTAGCAGAGACCCTCTCACGCGTTGGACTTTTTAGCTACAGTTATTTAAGGCGGGGATCGAGGAGAATGTGTGGAGAAGGTGAGGAGAAACTGAAGAGAAGCTGAGGACAAGCTAACAGGCCGAGGAGAGGCTAGCAGAGGCGCTCCCATGCGTAGGACTTCAAGCCAAGGTCGTTTAGACGACGAAAGGCGAACATGGACAGATAGGATTGCGAAAATAGCTTTGCACGTAAATAATGCCAATTCCAATGCAGTCTTCAAGTCGCCGTCAGCGCTTTGCAGTGCTTAACGATATCGCGTCCTCGAGGAGCGCCCCATTCGGCGTTGGTTCAAATTCGAGGAGCTACCGGACACGTTCATTGAATATTCAGGAACAGTAGACTTCGCGAACTTGAAAAGTTAATCGAGATACGGTAACTTTTTCATGCTAGCCGCTGCGGGACGTCGGACAGATAGAGTCGAGTCTATCGAAGACTGCCGGAGGGATTCGCGCTTCAGTGTCGCATCCCTTTTCAGCGTCGTCTCTCTTTTGCATCTCATTAACGTGGTCCCAGTGAGGCAGTTGTTTGAAATACTCAGATCCGCACTATACGGGCTTTTCGCACATCATCTTGCTCCGTAAAAGTCATTTAATCTCAACAGCATAAGCGAGTCTTCGCGGCACAATCGAGTGACTGCTTGATGAGTGTTCGTAGACCGCTTTTTTCGGCCGAAACTTAGGCGCAGAACGAAATCGAATTAGCCTCTCATCGCCGCTTTGTGTGGAATTTCAGTTCCGCAGTTCGTAACGTGTGAACCTGTACAGCGCCACTCACGTCCTACCGTAACCCTACGGTCACTCCTCTCGTGTGGCGGCACTTGTCATCAGCGGTCAGCGGGGGAAGCGGCGCAGCTTCTCGGCCTTCTCCGAGCTGTTGTGCCGCAGTCGCGATTTGTTTCTCGTGTCTCCCGCCATCCGTCGGGCGACCGCGCGCCGACCAACGAGGACCAATCTTAATGTGTGAGAAATGTGTGGGCCGCTTTTCTGGGGTTGCAGGTTGCACGTGTGTTTTTCTCCGAATTCTCTTTCAAGAGCATCTCAATCGCAGCTGTTTTCACACGTGCTCTTCTCACATTTCTCCTGGCTTCATTCGATGCCTTCGGAAGTCAATCGTATAATTTACGTTGGATGAATGTCATGTTCTTTTGTTGTTGAAGGGAAGAGCGCCCGCGCTAGAGAGCATGAAAAGGTGAGCTGTTGGTGGTTCTGGAAGCATGTGGCCACCGGGGCGTTCGCAGTCTTCCCGCTGCCACAACAAGCTATTTAGAAACGGGGGACGGTTTGTGGTGCGTGCTATTATCGATCTGAAGAACTTGAGAGGGAGGAGTCAGAGCGCGGACGCGAGCGACAGAACGACTACGTCGACGCGGCGCTCGTGCTCTCGCTCTAGCACTGTCACTGGGCACCAAAAACTAAGGAAATTGTAGAAGATGTCGAAAAAAATAAAGGGATGAGGGGAACATTACTTTACGTCGCCGTATAAACAATGTGTCGTGTCAACAGCAATTAGAGCGCCAGCTCTAATCTAATGTCCGTCGTTAATTGGCAATATATACATTATACAATTGGATGGCGCGACGTGTTTTCAGCTTCACGGGTGCCATGCCTAGAACTGTCATCGGCACGCCAATTATATTCTGCGGACCCTCGCTGTTCGATTGATTGCTGCGGTAGTGGGAGAGGATAGGAGTTCCTCGCACTTCTCTCCGTTTCTTCCCGGCTCTTCCGTTGTTGCCGCCGGTGATGCGCTCGGCGTTATCATGCGGCAAGGTGCACGCTTGGCGCAGAGAAGAAGTCTTCTTTTCTACCGGCCGGTAATCGATCGTCCAACCTTGTTGCGTTCGAAGACGACCTTCGAGCAATTCCTATTGATTTCACGACCGCGCTTCTTTTGCCGTTCTCCTTCAAATGATATGAATTCTGAGACAGATTCTACGTGTCTCGTCTGAAATCATGTCTACCACTTCCTTGTTGATTTGTTTGGCATCTTATTCACTTCCAGATGTCAACGGAGAAACTAGCGGGAGCACAGCACACCGTGCCTCCACCGAGGACCCAGGGTCCAGCGACCGGAGGACAGCCTCTCTCAGCGACTGCTGGACAATTCGTTGACAAGATCGATCCGTTCTCCAAACGGGGCAACAGCCGACGAAGACGGAGGCTTGTCAATAGTAGTCGCTATCACACGGAAAACGAGCCCGAGCTAGTTCAGCTACCTCTGATAAAAGGTGAGTCAGGAACGAAGGCCTGGTTATTGCATCATTACTGCTCTTTCCAGATACTCCTTTTCAAGAGCAAACGGCTTTGGTAATTAGTAAACTGCAGCAGTGCCAGAAGATATTTGATTTCTACGACCCAGTCGCCCAATTAAAAAGCAAAGAGGTAAGTTTCCATGTCTTCTATCAGATTTACCGAAGCCGATTTAGATAAAGCGAGCAGCCCTCAATGAACTCATTGACCATATCACAAGCGTGAAAGGTTCAATCGTCGAGCCGATTTACCCAGAAGTGATCAAGATGGTCTCGAAGAACATCTTCCGTGTTCTTCCACCCAGCGACAACTCGGAGTTCGACCCCGAAGAAGACGAGCCCACGCTCGAGGTTTCCTGGCCGCATCTTCAACTCGTCTACGAACTTTTCCTCCGCTTCCTTGAGTCTCCAGACTTCCAGGCGGCCATTGGAAAGAGGTTTATCGATCAGCGTTTCGTCCTGAATGTAAATTTACATTGTGTGTCCTATAATGACATTGTCCAATTTAGCTTCTGGAGCTGTTCGACTCTGAGGATCCTCGCGAGCGTGACTTCTTGAAGACTGTCCTGCACAGAATCTACGGCAAGTTCCTCGGACTCCGTGCATTCATCAGGAAACAAATCAACAACATGTTCCTGTCGTTTGTCTTCGAGACTGACTCGTTCAACGGCGTCGGCGAGCTTCTCGAGATCCTCGGAAGCATCATCAACGGATTCGCGCTACCTCTTAAGCAAGAGCACAAGGTCTTTCTGGTTAAAGTGCTCCTTCCACTCCACAAGCCCAGATGTCTTAGCCTCTACCATGCTCAGGTACGTTCTTCTTTGGATAGGTTGCGTTACCCGAAATTGCCTAGAATCATGTGATGCTTTTGAAATCTAGTCCAGTCATAGTGTAGTCATGAGACACGTGTGCTCTGACATAACTCTGACAAATCCTCGCTGAAGTCACGTTGCCGTTCTTTTGTTCGAGGAGGTGTAAAACGCTGTCGGGTGATTCACATTTCTATCAAAAAAGATAAATCGATTTTCTCGCTGTTCTGACCAAACATTTCTCATTCATTCCACGGATGCACGGAAGAAGATCGATATATCAAAAACGATGATTGATGGTTAATCTATGTATTTTGCAGTTGGCGTACTGTGTCGTTCAATTCATCGAGAAGGATTCGACCCTCACTCCCCAGGTCTTCGATGCTCTTCTCAAATTCTGGCCTCGCACGTGCAGCTCGAAGGAGGTAGGTATTACTTCTTACAACACTGGTTGACTTATCGTCGTTTAGGTCATGTTCCTCGGGGAAGTCGAAGAGATTCTCGACATCATTGAACCAGAGCAGTTCAAGAAGATCATTGATCCCCTCTTCCGCCAGCTGGCGAAGTGCGTCTCCAGCCCACATTTCCAAGTCGCTGAACGTGCCTTGTACTTCTGGAACAACGAATACATCCTTTCGCTGATTGAAGAGACCAGCGTTCAGGTGATGCCAATCATGTTCCCTGCGCTCTACAGAATTAGCAAGGAACATTGGAACCAGACTATCGTTGCCCTCGTCTACAATGTGCTCAAGACATTCATGGAAATGAATGGAAAACTTTTCGATGAACTCACTGCCAACTACAAATTAGAACGACAGAAGTGAGTTCCGGACGCTGAGGATCGTTTCAGTGGACTTTTGCAGGGAGAAGAAGCGTGAGAAGGATAGGGAAGACCTCTGGAAGAGACTAGCCGCGGTTGAAGAGAACCCGCCAGAGCCCTCCGTCACCCCGAATATCCTTTCGAAGAAGCCTCTGACGGACTTCATTGTGACGCGTAAGGATGGATCCACTCCTCCGTCCGACAAGTCGCCGAACTCAACGAAGCGCGCAAATTCAACCGGTGCCACGTCGGCAGGGACGGTGAACTCTTCAGCCCCCGCCGCCTCCAGTACATCCAAGAAATGATGAGCTCAAGGTACCACAACGGTAGAAATAACAATGTTGTATGACGCTTTGAATGCGTCCTAACTATTCTTTCGTTGTTAGTTCGGTAGAATCGCTGTCGTTTGTTGTCCTTTCACCCTATGTGATACATTCTCGTAATAAGTGCGTGGTGTTCCATACTGTATTTAATATTCTAACGATTGGCGCTGATATTCTGGCCTTATACGGTTGTAAATATATCTCCTTCCAATCCTCGCCATCAATGGCTTAACGAATCCAGCTGCGTTCTATCCCCCCGCTCCTATGTCGGTATTTAGCTTGAGGCATCTTTGTTAGATGATTGTTTGTTCCACGTTCTTGCAACAAAAAAGGCACCCATGGATTTTAGCACCCTTATCTCTGTTGTACATTATTTATACGCTGTGACGTCTATTTCATCTGTTATTATAAAGATTTATTTTATGATTTTGTTTGGCCTCTGACCTTGAGACTTTATGCCCTACCGAGAGAAGAAGGCCGCGAAATCCAGCAGTGTATCGCCACACAAGTGTACAACAAAGTAATTTTGCATCGACCGTTTGTGTCTTGTGTGAGAGGACGAACTTGTTTTGGAAACAAGATCACTGATCGCGCAATACCAGATGAGCATCCCAAGAGACGTTTATTTGTCTGCAGACATGTTGTCTGCAAATTCTGTCTGTCTATCTCCACGACCTGTCTACGTTTTGCTTGCTACAGTAATTACTGGAAAACTTGTCTCAAACGGAATGTGGGCATCAGTGCTGTCTGTCTCGTTGCGAAAGAGACATACTGGCTTGGCAGCGAACTTATAAAAACTTGTCGCGGTTCTGAACGTTTTCTCCAGTTTTCGAACAGCCGCAACGCAACAAGAAGATTACCGTAACCCGTGTACGTTTTACAGCATTTCATACTTTTGATGCTCCTCTTATCAAAAAGAAATCCGAATCGAATCTTCCTCTCGGCAGTTAGATTAACTTCCTATGCCTCTTTTTTGATGAAATTGGCCTACCGGAGCTAAACTTTATGGGATTTATTTATAACTCGTACACTTGGGTGGCACTTTGCGCCTGTCGCATCTGCAGACGACTCGGTCGGTCTGTGTGCTCAGCGGAGGCCCTTGGTCCGCGTCCACCCCCACCCGTCAGCCCCTTGCCCGCGACAGAACGATTAGCGCGATGGACTCGCTGAAAGATCGCATCCGCAGCGCGAAGCAAAACTTGAGGAAGGTCGACGTGACCGTGACCGACGTCCACGGCTTCGAGGTAATTGAAAGGCGACGAGAAGATGGACGCTTCGAGACGCCCTCTGAGCTCCAGAATCAGAGGCGGAGAGTCGAAGAGACTCGGAGACATCGGGGATTCGTGCTGGTCGACTTGGAAATGGCCAAGTGTGGAGAGCGGCTCTACGTAGGAAGCGAAGACGTGGCGAGGAGCTGGGAGATTCTGGAGAGATACGGAGTCACACACGTGGTGAACTGCGCCTCTCGCGTGGAGAATTGGTTCCCCTGGCGTCTTGAGTACCTTCAGGTGAACGTGGTCGACGTTATGACGGCGAATATCAAGCAGCACTTCCCCAGTGTGCTGGATTTCATGCGAAGAGCCATAATAGGCGGCGGAACGGTCTTCGTCCACTGCAACGCCGGGATCTCTCGCTCGACTACCTTCGTCATCGCTTACCTCATGAAGTTCGAGGGCTTCTCCTACGAAGAGGCCCTCGCCGAGGTGCGAAAGACGAGAGCGATAGCTCGCCCGAACGATGGATTCGCGAGACAGTTGAAGGAGTTCGAGGAGGAACTTGCGAGGGAGGAGGGCAGAAATGTGTGCTGTGATAGTCCTACCTCCAGTGCTGGAAAATAAAGTCGTAAAGTGAACATTGAATGAGCTAAAGGATGCGCGGAAAATGCCGTTAATTCTCGATTAAGTTTGGTTCATTTTTTACTTCCAATTTCAGAATGGAATCTCTGTCAGATCGTCTCCAACAGGCGCGGAAGAAGCTCCACGCGGTGGAGACCAGCGTCACCCGCGAGGACGGAACTGAAGTGGTCGAGCGAAGAGGCGCCGACGGATCCTTTGCTCCCAGCGAGCTCTCGAATCGCAAAAAGAAGGCATTGGAGCGGCGGAAACGGTTTGGATTCGTCGTCGACCTAAAGCCCGACCTCCAAGTGGCCAAGTGTGCCGAAGGACTCTTCGTAGGAAGCCAAGACGTCGCCCACGACTTCGAGCTCCTGCGATCCACGGGAATCACTCACATTCTGAACTGTGCTTCGGGCGTCAAGAATTCGTTCTCTCCCAGGATTCGGTACTTCAATGTGAACGTGCTCGACGAACCGTCGATGAACATCCGCAAGTATTTCCCCGACGCGTTGGCGTTCATGCGGAAGGCGATCGAGGAGGAGCACGGGAAGGTCTTCGTCCACTGCAACGCCGGAATCTCCCGATCCACGACCTTTGTCCTCGCCTATCTCATGAACTTCGAAGGACTCGCTCTGGCGGAGGCTTTGGACCGCGTGCGGAAGGAGCGTCCCATCGCTCGGCCAAACAACGGATTCATGGAGCAGTTGATGGAGTTCGAGGCTGAGCTACTGGCGGAGAGGAGCGAAGAGAAGCTGTCGGAAGGCTGAAGACGGGGCGCGTTCACAAACATTAAACTGTGTGAGATTCCAAATCTGCGATAAATGCGATGATCTGACTTCTCCAACCGATCAATATTTGCGGAAAGTTCGATCTAGTAGCCTTGTCTCAATTTCCGTGATCTCTTCCGCTCCTCCATGTGACCCGAGTCGTCATGGACTACTTTCTCCCTCGGCCGAAACGGGTATACCTTCTGCTTCTCTTCGGCTTGCTTCTGCTTGGAGTTATCCTCAACGTCGTCGTCTTCCCGTTTCTCTTGACTCAAGAATCTCAGAAGGTCGCTTCACATCGGATCTCGGTGAGTTCGTTCCTTTATTGGTCGGTTTACCGAATCAATTGTAGTGCAATGTGACGGATAGTCTCGCCTTGAATGCCCTGGAGCGGATGAAGACCGATAAATGTCGACAAGGAGCTCAGGAGCTGTTCTGCTCCCTGGAGAAAGACGACTCGAACTCTGCTCCAATTGAAAATCTATGTCCTGTCTTCGGTAGGTGGAAGCCTTGCCTTATTCTGAATATCCGTCCCTTTAGATATTTCGACAAAGGGAAAGTACGAAGGATGCTTCGCTGACTCCGCGGCCAAACGCCTTCTTAGCGGCTTCAAGCACTCTCTTCCCGAAACGAATTCTCCCAAAGCGTGCCTCGACTTGTGTTTCCGAGCAGGTCATGAATACGCCGGTGAGCTGTCAAGATCGGTCTTCGTGTATTCCCCCATGCATTCCAGGTGTTGAGTTCCGCCATGAGTGCTTCTGCGGATCCTCCAAGACGTTCGCTGAACGTGAGCCGTTGCCACAAGAACGATGTGAGAAGTATCCTTGCCCCGGAGGAGGCTTCTGCGGTGGATATGAAGCAATAGCTGTTTATAGCACGGGATTAGCAGGTTACCTGATTTAAATCTTCTAAGCCCTCTAAGCTGTCCATTTAAGGAAATTTGATCCCGAAGCCGCCTAAGTACGTCGAGCCAAATGGATCGGAAAGCGATGTCAGAATCCTATTCGTGATCCAGCTCAACGGTCGTGATATCCGTCAGTTCCACCGGATGCTGAAGACCATCTACTCTCCCTCTCATTTCTACTATGTCCACATCGATACTCGCCAGAACTTCCTGTTCCAAGAGGCCCTCAAGCTAGAGCAGCTTCTCCCGAACTTCAAAGTGACGAGGAATCGCCGGGCGACCATCTGGGGAGGAGCTTCGCTTCTTCCGATGTTCTTGGACTCCATTCGCGAGGCGAAGTCCTTCGGCTGGAGCAAGTGGGACTTCGTTTTGAACATGAGCGAGAGCGACATGCTGATCCTCACCTTAGCCGAGCTAGAAGCCAATCTTTCGCGGTAAGTTCTCTAAGTACTCTTAAATAGCAAGGCATCTGCTGTATTGTAGGAACAAGGGATGGAGCTACCTGAGCAGCCACGGTCAAGTCCCATCTACTTTCATCCGGAAACAAGGCTTCAACTTTGTTTTCTACGAGTGTGAGGAGCGGATGTGGCGGATTGCGAATCGGACCCGTTTCCCAGAGAACATGCGCTTGGATGGGGGCTCTGACTGGATCATCATAGCTCGCGACTTGGCCGATTTCGCCATTGGAGGGGAAGAAACCGTCACCCGACTTCTGAAATTCCATGAAACCATTCTTCTTCCTCTCGAAAGCTTCTTCCATACGGTAGGTACTCTCCACCAAGCTTTATCCCTTCTGTGCGTTTCATGCCTCTCATCTTCTTATCTTTTAGCTCGCGGTGAACACCGAATTCTGCCACAAAATAATCGGCAAGAACCTCCGCTTGACGAACTGGAATCGGACCCAAGGATGTCGTCACGAACGAGTGAAGAAGGTCGTCGACTGGGGCGGATGCTCTCCCATGGTCTTCCGGGAGCCGAAGATCTCCTCCTTCCACTTGGATAGAGCGAAGGCCCGGACCGTGTACTTCGCCCGGAAGTTCGACTCGATGGTCGACCTGAACCCTATCGCGGCCGCCGAGCGTCAGTCGATGAGGAATCGTCTCCATCTGATTCAGAAGGACCATCCGGCCTTCAACTCCACTTGGGTCAACTTCTACTCTGTCGCTGGCGACGGTGACTCTCGAAGGGCTACCGTATACCGGAAGCTGTCTTCCCTCTTCTTGTCCGCTCCCTTGGAGAATATTTACGCCTATAAGTCGGGACCAGATGCCGATATCCAGCAAGTGATATCCTCTTCCACCGAAGAAGTCCTAGTGGCGGCCAACAAGGAGAGGCCAGAAATCAAGGAGTTCTTGGTCGAGGGAAAGTATCAGCTGACTGACGTCGCTATCGGACTCGATCTCCAACAAGTAGAAGAAGTCTTCCGAGAATACAGTGGGTTGCCGGATACGGTAGGTTTTAGTTGGACACACAGTATCCATTATTTATTCGTTCCAGAAATCTACGGTGGCCTTGCTTCTCCACTGGACACGGAACGGCTCCTCCGCGGGGAATCACACGTCTCCCTCCATTAGAGTTCGCTGGTACCCACCTTCTGGAAACATCACGATCGACCAACGGCTGCCTCCCTACAACTCAATCTTTTCCGCGCAGTACGTGAACCTGGACTTTGCGAAGTACGGCGGCCAGGCTGGCGAATGGAAGGTCGTCGTCTTTGGAGACGAGGACAAGAAGATCCCTCTGGTGACAGTGCAGTTCCCCATGGTCGAAGCTGAAGCCCCCTTGGACGAAGACCTCCTACGGAGATTCTACTCTGTAGTGGACAGGTGCTCCTCAGATTGTCACCAGAAGCCGTGGAGTAGCAGGTTTCCGGATCCTAAGTCAGAAATCAAACGGGGATTTGACTCGCATACGGGTTGGCTTCGGTGACAGCATAATGCAAACGCGTCCAAAGGTCCTCAAGACCTTAAGATTATTTATTTCGGTGTCGATAAAGTATTTATTTCGTCGGGAGCTTGCATCTGCGAAGGAGCGCGCCGCCTTGTCCCACGCGCCAATTACCCGCGTGCCTACTTCCCGACGAGGCGGAGACAATCCGGGATTCGGAATCCAGACGTGCCACTTAATCTGACCGCGCTAGTGGAGATGTTTCCGGCGTTCTACACTGTGGGAATCCTAATCAGTCTGGTTACGGTAGCGATTACGGTAAAGGTGCGGCGGTTTACTACTAGACACTTCTTCCTGCTTCATCTTCTGATCCCTTCGGCCCTCAGCGCCGTTTATCTGCTCATTGATGAACTCTTTCATTTGAGGTTAGTGGAATGAGAGGATCTGGGAGGATACGGTAGGATGTCGGGCAAAGCTTGTGAAGTTTGTGTTACCAGAGATAGTCTCCATTGACATACGACGTGGAAGAGAATTAAGATATTAATAATTTTATGGACCTTGGGTGTAGTATGATCAAGTACGTTCGTGTTTGCGGTGATGACTGTGATAAGAAGTCCTGCCATAACTTTAACCAGCGCAAACAGACGCTTTATCGTAGTCTGACCACAGCTAAGACCACTTTATCGTAGTCAGATAATTTTTTAACACCCTTTGATCGCCTTCTGGCCCAGTCCTAAAGATGAAAAGGACCCGAAGCCAAATTGGCGTGGCAGCGCGCCACGCCTAATCATGAGGGAACCTTATTGATTAAGACCTATTGGTCAAGGTTTATCTAGGGCTATTGTGCGCCATATCTGGGTATCAGTGACCCTTCTTGATGTTATCTCACAATAAAAAAAATATAGAATTATCATATAAGTGGATATGTTTTGCGGTTCCCGTTCTCCCAATTAAGCCTTTATTCTGTGGCTCCACTCTGTCATTCATTGTTGTGGGCGTTTAGGTTGGAGTTATGTTTGCGGCGTTTTAAATAGCAATGTGCACGGAGAAAAAGACGACTTTCTACGTAATGAAATCGCTGTGCAACGGAATTGAATGCAATTAGTCAGAATGTGGGCTCCAGAGATGATGCGAGAGTTTTTCTTTGCGGCAATTTTCTTTTTCGTAAATAAAGAGCAAGCAACTCCGATGCAAAAATCTATCAAAGTTATGCAGGGCATAGAGGATAAAAAAGTGAAAGTGGAACCCTATTGTAGGAGATACTTATCCACGGAGTTCGTCTACAGTCTCGTCCAAACATACGCCGCCTTCCAGTACGTCATCCTTGGGAACATCTTCCTGCTCCTGACCTACTTTGTGCACAAGAAACCTATCCAAGTCATCCGATTCATATCGTGAGCTTTATAAGCATATACAGATAACTTCTTCCTACTTTTCCAGTAGGCAGAAGCACGTCTTCAAGTCGGCGCAGATGGTCGCACTGGCCGTCTCCTTCATCGTCCGCGTGGAGATGGAACTTTCCAAGAAGTTCCTCCCGAAGAACAGTCTTGAAGTGTTGGTCTCTTTCTCTGCCTGTAGACGCCCTTTTCTGTCTTCAGACGTCTCATCATTGACCTGTCCTACAACCTCCCCTGCCTCTTGGGCACCGTCTCCCTCTTCGTTTCCTACGTAGCCGTGAGTCACTTGTCCTTGGATCTAAATTTGAAACTTTATGGAAGCACTGAAAAGTATGAGTTTTTATGAGTTTCTTGTTTGACCCCGCACAACCCTCAGAACCTCAAATGATTCAGTGCATCCACCAGCTCGTCACCTACCGGTCGCAGGCACTCTCCACTCAGCACTTCCGAAGGAAGAAGCAGGTCGTCAGCGCCGTCCTCTTCTTTACTCCCATAACAGTCGTCTACCTCGTCAATTTTGGTAAACCTTCTTACCATGAGTCAATACGGAAGTTTTCCAATTAGATAGAGCCTCACGTCCATTGGATTGGCATTGACCAGTAGGAAAGAGGAGGAAAACGGCCAAAAGCATCAAAATTTTGGGCTTGGATTGGAAGGTTTGATTTTCTACCAAAAGAGTTCAATTCCTTTAATTAAAAGTTTGTCCATACAGCTCTGATGGACCATCACTTTCAGTGGATTTCGCCATCGTTGTTGTCCGCGACTTCTTCCAATTCGTCCTCCCCAATCCCACGATCAAGGAACTCCTTGTGAGAATTAAGATAGCTACTGACCCTTATGTGTTATCCCTATATGCGGTGAGTTAGCTTACCCATATAAGCTTCTGATCTCTTTTAAGGTCCAAATCTCCGTCTATCCATCCTGTGCCCTCATCGCCTTCGAAGAATATCGCACCATTATCTGCAGCTACTTCAAGTATCTTCGTTTATACAAGACATGACATGTTTCTATCCATTATTGATGAAATCATGAAACTCATTAATGCACGCGAGTGATGATGGAATTAGATCAACGGGGACATTTTAGTCGTTGTTCAAAGAGCTAGTGATTCGTTAAGTAGATTCACCAACGTAGCAAACAAAAAATTACATAAGGAAAAAATTACCATATTTTTCTTCCTTAAAGGCGTTCACTGAACGAGTACTACTTGTATAAATCTTTTTAGCATTTCTTTGGCATCGAAGTACACGTTCTTCTTGTATTTGCGACAGGTGATAATGGAGTGATAACAAAAGTTTCTCTATTTTTGAGGGCATTTGAGACGCTACAACAGCTCCACAAATCTCCTTCACGACGGCTTTTTATCCGTAGGTGTCGATGCTTTGAGGAATCTTCCTGGGAAAGACTTCATGCAGCTTCAAGAACAAAACAGTATCTGTGGGTTGCACTGTACCTACTACAAGGAACCACAGAATTACGGTGTTAACAGAAACACCTTGCAGCCTAACACACAATGCAAATTGTGTAAACTTCACACTTCCGGGCGCGTCTCCACAAAACTGTGAAAGGTATCGAGAAAGCGTCAAGATTCCGCACCGCGATCAGTCTTTGAGTTCGCTGTCATTCATTGTTCCCATCAACCATGACGGAGATCGACGGAAAATCGCAGCCCAATGGATTTATGGAGCAGCTCGAAGCCAGCAGGGCCGGCTTGGTGAAGATGCTCACGGAGTGCGCCCGGAAAGAAGCCGCCTTCAAGAGATCTGGCAAGACGTTTGGAGATGATTACGACCCGTTAGCCGCGATCCTCGCTAATCTCGAGAAGGAAATCGATGGTCTGAAGATCGGTCTCCTTCGGAGCGTATGGACTATCCCTCGCTCGGAGAAGACCCCCTG
Organism: Steinernema khuongi; assembly: GCA_016648015.1. Taxonomy (NCBI): domain Eukaryota; kingdom Metazoa; phylum Nematoda; class Chromadorea; order Rhabditida; family Steinernematidae; genus Steinernema; species Steinernema khuongi. The sequence goes on along the minus strand of JADLIF010001676.1, from coordinate 917 downwards.
CGACCAGAACTACCGTCTCTGGGATTTGGTGCTCTTCCTTGAGCTCAAGAAACGCTTCAATCCGAGGGAGTGCTGTTTCCAAGCATCCGAGATATCCGAAGAGGAAGAGAGCTACTTGACGTCCATCGGAGTCCGAACGCTTTCTCCTTCGGAGCCTCTAGAGTTCAGCCTGGAGAGACGGGAGATTGAGTTTCACTGGATGGCACATGTCAATCCAGTCTTCCTGAACGACTTCCTCTGGAGCCAATGGAACCACAGGGACATGGAACGGCTTCTTCTCGTCTCCCGGCAGCCTACTGTGAGCACAAAAGCGCCTGAACTCGCCGCATTAAACAACATGGTCAACTTTGGCGAGAACCTGTGCCTGACTGCCACGCAGGTCGGACCCTTCCCGAGGTACTCCTACCTCAAGCTGTTCAAGGTGTTTATGAACTACGTACCACAACTTCCTTCAGAGAAGCCAGAGTACGTCAATGTTCCGGTTCCGTTCTACCAAGGTTAGTCCCGGGGTCTAAACTGGGCTATTAGAATGGGTTTTTATCTAAGTACCCTATTTTGAGTCCAAAAAAGAACCAAATAGCACATCTCCTAAACACCATCTTTTCAGAGGCACAAGACCAGCCTGAACGCCTGGTGGAGATCATTGACTTCGAGAGCTTCGACGGAAACGTCGAGAAGATCAAAAGGCACTTCGACGCCCTTCCTCTCACGAAGGACATTTCCGAGAAGGTCAGCAAGATCCTCGACGGCAAGACGGTCAAACGGATCCGAGTGTTCGGGCTGGGAGAGTTCGCCAACGCCTACGCCCCGACGGCCAAGAGCACCCTGGCCAGTCTCTACAATCTTGTTCTGGCCTCGACCCTCAAGGAGTGCTTCCACGCGCCTCGAGTCACGCTCCAAGAAGCCGTGCTGACCGA
>JADLIF010001675.1:0-13479 GCA_016648015.1 Steinernema khuongi | reverse complement strand
GAGCAAGTTAAGAAAAGCGCTACAAATCACTGATCTGTAGCTTTCTGAGTTTCGACAGCTCTAATCCCCAGAAGTAACCCACAACTGCGCCACCCCTGCGCTACTGTAGGGCCGCGCTACTTAAAAAATGAAAACGCGCTACTACCTGTAGCACCGCGCAGTCTGCGCGCATGCCCCGGTTCTTCAATAGCTATGAAGCTCTCCACCGGTTCCCTTCGCGGAACACCCCATTCTCCAAAAACCGTTCAACTCACTGTAGCATGGTTCCAGAGGCGACGAAGCGTTCCGCGCGTCCGTGACTCACGCCGGCCTCATCAATCAGATGCTTCTCGTCCGCGCCACAACAGTAATAACCCTAAGTGGCCATATTCGCCGTTCACGTGATTCCATAAGCGCAAACCTGATTGGGGCCCTCAAGGCTCTCGCAGCACTCAAAGGCACACTGAAGAACGAGACCACTGGGGTTCGGTGGACACTTCTGCATGGCTAGGGCTGCCGAAGCCAGAACTGCGGCGAGGAGATAGTGCCGAGGCTGCATTTTGAGGGAAATCTGTCCAAACGGGAAAGTAGACAATGACAAGAAAACGGACGCGCTGAATCACGCAATTAGGAAGGCAAGGGGTGCGCGGGGGCAAATAATGGGTCGTGGAGGTGAGCGACGCCCTTCAAAACACGCGCCCGGTGACGATCGATTACAGGCGTGGCCGACCACTCCAAGATCGGAGCCTGGAAATACCGAAAATTGACAAAGTGAATCGATCAGGAGCGGGGGCCGAAAGTCGTGGGATCTAGGGGTTGGCAGAAGGTCGGGAAGCTAACGAGTGGAGCAATAAGACAAACAGAAGTTGCGCAAGGCAAACAAAAACGAGTTGCGAACTCTTGAGAACAGTGCCAGCTGGGAAGAACCGACGGTGCGTATTCCTTGCACTGATGTGTCCTCGGAGGAACCAACATGTACAACTTTTATAGGCTATCAGCTATGAACACAACGCACGCAAACAAAAAGACAAGAAAACCGAAAATAAATATATGTAATGTTATTTGCGACAAAGAGGTAATACACGTATCAGAGATTCTGGACCTTCTCGTTCACAATTTGCGGGTTGTTCTTACGGATCTCCTCGCGCTCCGCTGCTTTGTAGTCGAAGGAGCACTCGTGTTCCGTGTTGTAGCGATGGTGACCGCAGTAAATCCCGCCACAGCGACATTCAAATCCTAGAATGAGAAGAAAACATGTGACCGCGGCTCTGAAAGCGGACATACCAGTCAAGCCGACCTTCTTGTTACAATGATGACAGCGGTTGTTCGGCTTCTTGGGAGCACTGTTTGACGGCTCGGCAATCTTGGAAGCATCATCAACTACTACATTTCCAACACTGGCTGCGATGTTTTCATCAATATTGATAAGAACCTGCAGAAAAACAATGAATAATTCCTTAGAGACTCTGTGCTAACCTCTTCCAAGGCTTTTTTGTCTACGGTGGCCTTCGGTGACTTAGCAGGCAGTGATCCGTACTTGTCCTTATAGCACTTTGAGCACAGATCGTCCATCTGCGGAGAGCCGAAGAAACCACACCCACTCTTGCAGGAAGGGGGAGTTTGTTGCGTTTGCGCTTGCTGCTCCATCGCGTCGGTCAGTTGTAGGGAGATCGTCCTGAAAACGAAGCACAATAAGTCACGTCCACGAGGTGAGTTAGCGCTCAACCGATCAACAGCGGCGCCGTCGACGAGAAATGACACGAAATAAATAAAGCACGTTTGGCAGGTCAAATCGACAGAGTTGGTTGGTTCTAACAGACAGACCTAAAAGTACAAAGTAAACCGTCTAGAAACAATCTGGAATGTTCTAAACGTGACGTGTCCTGAATCCTGGTACGAAACTGAGGATGTCAACGTGTGAATTACGAATTACGAAATGCGGATTTACGGCTAACATAAAAGTGTGGAAACACGAGAACATTACTATGAGTGGGATTTCAAAATTGTCACCTCACAGAGACGCTTTCAACCAACTCTAATCCACAGGGGGGAAGCGGAGGATAATTAAGCAAAGACCGATATAACCAACGGTGGGCTAAACGGTGATCTGCAGCAAACAAACAAACAAACAAATATCCACTTGAACGTTGGTCAAATTGAATTTCGCAGAGATGTACGCACAAGCCAATTCGAGTAAACATCAACAGGCAAAATCACGATTACGGGCGTGTCTTAAAGAACGCGTATTGAACTTTCGAAAATACTGACTGAGGTGTCAGATGATGAAAACTGATGAAAAATAAAGCGTGCTTCCGTCTCCACACCTACCAACCATCGTGACTGGAATCTCACAGCATCGCAACTGTTGCATGTGAACTGCAAAATAATGTGCGAGCGGGAGCACCCCAACTTCTGCTAATTCTGTATCTGACGAACATTCGAGAACCGTGATGGTGATGACCTGCACGCATCACTGCCCATTAATTGCCGACCAGCGATGCTTGCATCACTCCCAAGAAGATTATCCTGTGAAACCTATTTGCTCCAGAGAAAACCTCAATTCAGGGTTTCCGATCAGGACTTCTTTGAAAAACACATTTCATGGAATCCCCCTGACGGTTACTGTACGTTTGCAGAACATACGCCGCTGGCAAAGGGTAAAGCCGTTCTAAGAACGGAAAAACTTGCAGATAAGATTACAATCCTCAGTCAGTTTGAACTGAATAACCACACGCATCACCTTTTGAACGCACTGTAATCCGGTGTGGACTTCCGATTACGCTCCAGCACCATTCATAGGAGTAAACTCACCCAAAGGACTATTTACTCCCGTCGGTCACTGTTTTATTTATTTTCTACATGTTTTTAAACAGCTATCAACAAATTCAAGTCTATTCCGTCTTCTCCGTAGTGTCGAATTCGATCCTCTTCTCTCTCAAGAACCTAAGCAGCTTCGTTTTCGTCTGTTCGCGCTCGTCTACACCGCCAGCCAATCGCTCCTCCTCCTTCACACGATCGTACAGCATTGGACTCGTGTACTTCTTGATGTACTGAAAACACAGAAGCCTTAATCCACCTACCGGCTTGGATTACCTTTTCGTGGATAAGCGAATAGAGAAGCGCGATGTTGATTCCGTCAACAGCACCCTGGAAGCGCTTCCAGTACCATCCTATGAATCCCATACACAAGACAGCGCGGTCGGTTGTCAGTCCCGTGTTGTTGCATCGCACCTTGTAGCATTTGTCCTTGAGCTCCTGTTCGGTCATTCCACTGAAGTGGATGTAGGCAAGCGTCGTTATTGGCCCGGCAATAAGGGATCCTATCAGGAACCGCCCCTGGATGCGGCGACACTGATTTCTGATGATCTTGAATGTGTTGTTCGTCATGGTTTCTGGCGTGACCTTTGATCTCAGGTAGATGCGATAGATGGGATGAACTAGGCAGCCGCCGATGAACGAAGCGACTTCCGCGCTTTTAAACGTCCCGTAGATCATGTACTCCAGGACTGGACGTGGGACCTCAGCCAGCGACTCCGGCGAGTTATCGTCCCATGAGTACTGTGTAAAGTTGGCGAACCACTGCTCTAGGCCCAGCATTGCCCCCAAATCTTCTGAAAATGGCCAACTGATCGACACTTAGCGCAAATGTCCTCCACGACCAACAGATACTTCCTACAGGTGATGTAGATAAACTGGAAGAGAAAATCCAAGGTGCTCGACTGAAAGAGATGACGAAGATCCAAGCTTTAACAACAACGATAACAACAATAAATTCAACAAATGTATCAACAATCCCCAACAACAAATACTATAACAACAAAACCTCTACAAGGAGCTCATCGCACTGTTAATCTTTCGTTGCTCGCGCTTTGAAAGTACGCGACAAATGGCCTTCTTGTCCGCCTTGCGCTTCTCTGAGCGCTTTCCTTCAATGAAGTCCATCTGCTTCTTGTGCTTCGCGACACGTTCATCCATCTGCTTCCGCAGCTTCTCTGTACGGTCGCTGTGCACCGTTCTTAACACGTTCATCAGATCATGGATGCGAGACTCCTGGGGCTCCAAGATCACCGCGGTGTGCTTCTGCTCCAGCTTAGACACACCGGTCGACTTCTTCTTGCCGCGCTCCTCTGGGGCTGCGGACTGCTCGTTCTTAGGCTTGAAGCGGAATGGCAGTTCCTTCTGCAGAAGCTTCGGAACGACAAGAGGCGCCTCGGCATATGGCGTTCGCTCAATCGCTGTGTACATGGAGTCCTTCTTGTGTTCGATTTCCACACCGCGCTCGAAGCGGAGTCGACCAGTTGTCTTCATACCGACCCACTTCTCGTCAGCAGGTATCAGACGGTTAGTTACGGTCTCATAGAAGGGCCGAATAGGTACAGTAACCCAAGAGCGGAGGAAGACGATGTCTAAAGCGATGTTATATACCTAGGTCATGCTTTAGAGTGACTCACCTCGCATGAGAATCTTATCCTCGAAGGTGGCACGGAAGGCACCGGCTGGCTCTCGGATGGCCTTTTTCACTTGACCACGGATTCCGGAAACTGTTCGGATCGCAGCTCCTTCGAATTTTGCGACTTCAAGAGCACTGTTGAACATTCCCTAAAAAGGCAAAAAATAAATAAAGATAACCGACAAATAAGGCATACCTTGATGAATGCGGTCTTCTTGTGAATTTCTGTCGGTGCTCCAACCAGCTTCAACTTCTTCTCGATTTTGATATTGGGATCCATGTTCAATATGACGCCGGAAGCCGCGATACGGTAACCCTTAATCCGCTCATCGACGCTCTGTACGGCTATGAAACCCATATTTTGAGCGGTATATGGTCCATAATAAACTCCATGGCAGAACATGTGTTCTGGTGTGTACTTCAAGAACCGCTGACGCATGTTGTGATCTTGAATGGAGTAGATGAACATGCTCTGGAAGCGACGCCATCCGCAGGAGACAATCAGGGGGTCGTTCGACTTGAGGATACGGTCGTACCAACGATGGCGTTTCACACGCGTCTGTACACAGCCGACCTTCTGTTCTCCGGCAAGTAGTCCGCCGATGATGTACGGAGAAGTTGGGTCGAAGTGGTCGATGAACTCTGTAGGGACATTCTCGAACTCGACGCGGACGTAGAGGCCCGGTCTGAAGCCCTCCAGCTGCTGCCGTTGCTCCTCGTCGAGATTCTCGAAGACCGACTTATTAAGCTTCGACTGTTGCTCGAGCTCCTCCTTCAGGTTGTTGTACGCTGTGTTCGTTTCGTCGTACTCCGCATTGAACTGCTCCTTCAGCTTCTCCTTGTGAGCTTTCCGCCGTTCAGTGGCCGCTTGCTCCTCCTCTTCTAGCATCGACTTCTTGGGCTTCTTGTCGTCTTCCTCCGCACCTTCCTCTTCAGCTCCCTCATCGAGATCCATGTCGAAATCGTCATCGTCGTCATCATCCCCATCAAAATCGTCGTCTTCTCCGAGGTCATCCCGGAGCTCCTTCGCCTCATCGTCGTCTTCATCCCATTTTCCTGTGACGAAGAGATCTTTGATCGATGCGCGAACCTCCTCATTGGTCCAGTCGAGTTCAACAACAAAAACTGTCGAAGGGAAGCTCCGGTAACAGTTGATGCCATCTTCTTGATGTTCCATGGACTTCTGCTCGTGTGACCGGTCCTTTACTTTGAAGAGGCCACCTCCGAGAGTGACGTCTTCGCCATCACTCTCATCAGCGTTACCGCTTTCGAAGCCTGTAAAGATCAAATTTAGTACCTTTGGATAAGATAAACACATACCCTCATCGTCATACACCAGTCTTGCCCAGTTGACGTTCTTTCTCTTCGATGGGTTGTACAGAGAAGTAGCCTTCTCGACGAGTCCGGACCAGTCGGTGGATTGCCCTAATCTTTGAATACGATGGCCGTGAATGATTTCCTCGTCGTCGGATTCTTCATCCTCCTCATCCTCTCCTTCTTCTTCAGGGTCACTTTCTTCTTCTTCGCCCATGTCCTCGTCGTTCATTTCTTCTTCGTCCTCACTATCTTCGTCATCATCGGCAAACTCTGTGAGGGGTGCAGATGCGGACAGAAGTTTGACCGCGTTCTTATCGATCTTGTCGTCGATACCCTCCTTAAGACCTTCAAGAGCCTCGACTAACTCATTCCGTCTCTTCTGAAACGCAAAAGGTTCTATCGATGGCTAAACATCAAGTATATTGCTACCTTTCCTCGGAACGACTGTGCTCCTCCGGTATCAATGTAGACAGCGTCCTTATCATAGACGATGCCACCCAAACCGGACATCGGGGCGTAGATCACACGCTCCTTCTCATTGAGTGAGCGAGTCTTCTTGTGCTTCGTGGGGAGAGGACAAGGATCTGGCAGAGCGCTCACCTGTAACATAACTCGATTGAAATATCGCTCTTCTACTGTACGACTTACCTCCTTTACACGGAAGTCTCCAACTCCAGGTATGTGAACGGCACTTCCATGTTTCAAATAACTTCCACGGACCCAGCCATAGAGTGAGATTTTCCGATTGGCCTTCGGATTCTCGCGTAGGATCTCAGGACCTGTGAGGTCTTCATATCGGTCGCAGTAGACGTAGGGGTGGGCTGCTCGCCAGAGGATCGGTCGGAACTTCATGACCGAGATGAAGCGCGCCAAATTCTTGACCTCATTGCGGAGGTATGTTTCATTGACGATGCCTGACAGGTAGAAGAGTTTGGCACCCTGGTAGACTTCGGTCCAGAAACGGTGCTTCAGGTCCTTCTTCACTGTCTTCAGCTTCTCCTTCTTCTTTATGAGGTCAAGATGACTGAGGATTCCCATGATACGCGGCATTCCGTGCGTCTGGCAAATGTTGATGAACTCGAAATGCTCCATTTCAAAACCAGTCGAAGCGTCCACCATCAGCAGTACGAGGTCCGCCACTTTGGCAATGTCGATCATATCGTTGATATCATTCTTGACTTCAACGAACGTAACACGTCGACTTTTTCCTGTGACAATGGTGATGGGTCCTAAGAACATCAATTAGTTATGGTTCATAGGCTAAACGTACCATTAATCTGTGTGAGATTTTGATGAACGTAGTGCTTGACGATGCATCGGAGAAGGGTGCTTTTGCCAACCTTCGAAGGCCCGACGATGGCTACAAGAACTGGAGGCGGCTCGACTGGAGTGCGATCAACGATCGGAACGTGCTTCCGCTTTTCGGACAAATCCGCCGATCTAAAACGAAGAAGGTACAGTTTCTGAAGAAGAATGACTGCAGGGAGAAACGTATGGAGCTTAGTGCTCCCTTAAAAGACGGCTGTCTTTTAAGGCTGTCTCTGGACTATTGGAAACTATCTCTTGCTTCACAAACGCTGACTGAGACGTTTAAAGCAATAACAAGGAGATGTGGAGAAATGGAGGCCCTGAGTACGGTGCTCTTTCTAACTGCTTAAACAAAAATGTGTTTGGAGACCTTGTCTCACAAAAGTCTACCTAGAAGTCTGTAAACGCAGACCAGAGGAGCATACAGACAAGGTACAAATAAGAATTTACCTCTTGATAGCCGCCCTGGCACGTACAGAGGACTTAAATGTTCGTCCTTTCTTGTTGTTCGTCGAAGGCTCAGGCTCCGGCTTCACGCCATGTCTCTTATCGAGCAGCTTCTTCTTCTTGATTTTTCCACCACGAATACTTTCTAAAATCACCTCCGCCGGTCAATAACGAAAAACAGTCGTTCATCCAACCTTTATGCTTTTTATGCTCCTGGTCTCCTAATGTAGGAGCCATGTTTGAAGAATAATTTTCTGAAAATTGAAGTCCTTGTAATGCCGACGTAAATTACACGCGAAAATGGGTACGAGTTGGACAACATCGCATTGAATCTTAAGAAGGAGCGAAAGGGAACCATATTCCACGCACTGAACAGAAGAATAGATTTGTCAGGCTCGCCGTTGCAGGACCCGAAATTCTGGAGAAATGCCCTCCGTCATATGATCTCCGCTTCCGCCATCTCCTTGTCTTAAGTCAACGCTGCTAACGGGATTCGAGCGGGACATCATGAGCGAACACGACTACAGTGACTACGATGTAAGTATCCAGTACTTCTACATTATTTTTTGCGTCTTCGGCTTTTTTGGCATTGTGTGTCCAGTGATGTGTCCATATCTGCTATAGCAAAACGACAAGAATGCCTTGCAGTAAGGATCTGGATGAGCTTATCAGGTGCAAAGATGCACTGATCTTTCTGAGATTTGAAACTTGAAGAACAACGGAATAGCAGTATCATCAACATTTATATTGAGAATTTCTCTGGACTCGATGCCGCCTTGTAGGCGCCTACATATACCGTCAGGAGATGCGCGAGCTGGACGATGGTCACCGGATTGTTGTTGTCGATCGCCATCTTCTTGAAGTGGCGCTTGTACTCATCCCTGGTGATAATTTCGCGCGTCATCATGAACTTTAGCGTTTGCTCCACAAGATCCTTGCTCATCGGAACATCGCCCACAGCTTTGAGGAGTTGACGTGCAGCCTCTGACGGATCTTCGTCGATCTTTCCGCGATTCTTCTCTAGCCACTCGAACGCTTTCTAATAATTGTTAAACATTTTCCCAATATCTACTTCAGTTTTGCGCACCTTTCGATCCTCCTCCACGCCTAAACGGTCGAACACCGTCCCGATTCGTGCAACTTCCTCCATATTAACACTCAGCGCGTTCCGTTTCTTCTGCGTAGCCACCTGTGTTGACTCCATAGGGTCACGCTTCTTCGGAGTCGAACGCTGTGTGTCATCATCGGAGTCCGAAGAGCGCTTTTCACGCGGACTGGTTGGAGGCGTTTCGTCTATTTTCTTCGATCCCTTCTTTCCATGTCTCTTCTACGAACGTTTTCTTTACATGATCAGCATCTGATTCTCAAGTACCTTTTGGGCTTCATTGATCCACTTACAGCGCCTTTCGTGTCCAGAAGATGGTGGAGTCGAATCTGCAGGAAGATGTTGATCGGACTCTTTTCGTTGATGTAATGCTCCAGCCTCGTTTAGCAGCGATATTCGCTTAGGAGACAACTGAAAAGAATTAGTTCGCATGTTTTGGTATTGTCACATTAACTTACCCATGGAGTTTCCTGCTTCTCTATCTTCCATTTCCTCTTCGTCGCAGGGCTCGATTTTTGGGCACTTGTACTCGGTGAGCACTTCTTCTTTGGACTCGATGGCGGAGTATTTTCAACCACAGCCGTTGGAGAGCCGTTCCTTCTTCCCGATCCACCATCGAAATTGTTGACGCTACTCGTCTTCTTCGCCCGTTTGGCCTTCTTTTTCCTCCTATGTGGAGAAGCTTTAGTCACATCCGTGTCGCTCATTAAAGATTCGATTTGCGCCATTGGTAGTTCGTACTTTGCCGATTTCTTTATGAGCTGATGATATAATTTTAAGAATAGGGTAAGATAGACTCGTACCTACCTCAAGCGGTTTGGAGGCATCGTTGATGTGTTCCGCAGATCTAACTTTACGATCTCTTTTCGGCTTCTTTGGTCCAGACCATTCATTGCCTTTGATGATTTCATGCGATCTGCTTTGCAATGGCGCCGATTTGAACTGCCGCTTCTTCGTTAATCGCTTTGCCTTCTTCATCTGATCTGCGGAAGGCGATGAGGATACCCTGTTTTCTTTGTCAGGAAGTCGTACTGCTGATGCCTTATCCTGGAATTTTCTTTAGCCTTTATTCATTCAAGCAGGAATAGATCACTATAGACATATTCCCTTTATTTGTAGAAATTTCCATGAGAAGCAGCTGAAATAGACTAACCTTGCAGTGGTCGATTGCGTCTTTGTTGCCTCCACCTTCACCGGATTTCACTGGCTTCAAGTTGCCGCTGAGGCTGGCCTTCTAAAAGCATTTGAAACTAAAGAATCTCCTAAGCCTAAATACCTTCGACTCGGACACCGGATGCTTAGGCTCTGATTGTGAGGGGGCGTCTTCAAAGACTTTTCCACTACCACTGGAGTTGTACTCCATCTTGCGCTCTGCAGATTCCTTAGAACTTGAGGGCTTTGCCTGTTCCTTCGAGTGTGCTTTCTTCTCGGGCTAACATATGGCTATAAATTAGAGAAATTAAATCGAAGAATTACCTTGACCTGCTTTGGAGCCTTTGGAACCGAGTCACTCGTCTTCGTTTTCTTCTCCTTCTTTGGTTCGACTTGCTTTGATCCAACCGGCTCATGAGATCCGCTTCGCTTTTTCTTGGCCATCGATGCGGACTTCCCTTCTGGTGCTTCCGCCGATTGTTTCTTTGCCTTTGAGTCGTGCTTTTTAGCAGTCTTCTCTGCCTTCTTCTTCGGCATAGGCGTTCCATCCGTGGAAAGCGTTACACCTGAGGAAGTTGGAACACTCGAGAGGTCCCCCTTCTTATGCCTTTTCTCCTTCTTGGGCTTATCCTTAGGTGGCGGAGTCGCTGGTATTGGCGTTGTATGGTCATTCGCCTTCTTCTCCTTCTCTTTTGTCTTCTCCTTCTTCTTCTTGTTTTTATCCTTGTCCTTGCTTTTCTTGCCAAGACCGAAGAGCGCACTGAATCCACTGCTGCTCTTCTTCTTCTCATCTCTCTTCTTCCTATCGAGCTTCGGATCCTTCGGCACGGGGATCTTGTCCTCGACAAGGACGACACCCTCGTCTGCCTTCTTCCGATCTTTTTTCCGCTTGTCGTCTTTGCCACCACCCATCACCAGTGCAGTCAGTTGAAATGAATGTCCAATTTCTGCGCTACTACCTTCACTGTCTAGACAGTCCTTGTAAATAGTGTCTCTTTTCAGCACGAAGACTGCAGCTCTCCTCCGCTGGACGATAATGACGTGAAGCGCCATGCAAGAGCACAACATAACGCGTTGGAGAGAAGGAGACGAGATAACATCAAGGATATGTACGGCTCGATTAGAGAGGTCATCAAGGATCCCAATGCCGAGAAGGTACGCTGAAGTGAAATGAACCTGCAAAAATCTGACTGGAAGCTTAAAAGTTCTTCAATTTTTAAAGCACATCTTTAAAGCGGCCAGTAGAAGTGTAGATCTAAAAAGATAGCAGATTCTAACAACTTCGCACTGGCAGCGGACCCACAAGAAGTCGTCCTTAGAGCCATTTTTACAGTTATTACTGTCGATTTTACAATTGATTTAATCTTTTTTACACAAAGCATTACAACAAATGTATTTTCAATTCGTTCTGTTCTTACTTGGCACCACAACACTTCGCGAAGAACTTGTTGACCTGGACGCACTTCTCCCCCTCTCCACATTCCACATCATCACAGGCAGAGCCAATCGTCGCCCAGAACTTGTCTCCCTTGAGCTCACCACCGGCCTTGGAGCCATCGGGGCACTTCTGCGCCTCGGCCACCTCCCACCGCATCTTCCGGTATTCTTTGCTGCAGCACTGCGAAATTATTCCGTCCACGCACTCGTGGGTATCCGGGCAGGCTCCTTCGTAGCAGCGCACGCGGGGATCGGTCATGACCAGGCCAGTAGCCGAGGGGGTTGGTGGTGGCGGCTTCTTCAGGTTGAGAGCCGGGCCGATGCAGATGAGATCCATGACCATACTCAGCTCCTCGCACTGGGAGCGGGTGGGATGGCCTTGCTGGGCGCTGGTGGATGCAAAACAGGCCTGCCAGGTGGTATCATAGTTGAAACGTTGGCTACCAGAGGTGAAACCTGAGTAGAGGATATGTTGTTGTATTTAAGAAGTCTTTGCTTACCTAATAGCAGAACTCCGAAGAGCAAAGAGATGAGGGTGGTGGACATCACCGAACCTGAAAGGTGGGATGGCCGACAGCTGGCGGCACGGGCTTATATACCACACCGATTTGTTGTGTCGGGTCTTCGCCATTGCGTTTATCAACAGCACTTTTGTTTTTTCGCTTTTACACAAGAGAACAGCTTGATGGGGAGGCGATTACTCACAGCCTCGTTCTGAACTGGCCACTGGTTCATCTCTATCTGCTTTCTTCCAGATGTCCCGATCGCAGGTGTTAAAGAAGGCCATCGACCTCATCGAAAACAACGATGACGAGATGAAACAGCTCGAGAACGAAGTCCGTCAACTGGAGAAAGAGATCGCCGATAACAAACGGAAACTTGACGAGGAAAAAGCAAAGTTGAACGCTACCTGAATTCTATGCTGTTGACTCACTTATAATAAAGATTCGATATTAGACCAAAAATTACGACTAAATGCTGGAAGAACCGAATGCTCAGGTTTTGTACTCTTTAAGGAGGAGTTGCCGTGTGGGGGTTCCGATCACTGCTGGTATTTCAGTTCAGCAATTCGTTGATAGATTTGACGAATTTGTGCGAGTCAGGAAATCGTATCTTCCCGTCACAATTATCTTTTCTAAGCAGAAAATGTCCACCCTTTTAAATGAACACAGAATATTCCATAGATTCGTCAAAAAGGAACGAAACCGTGGAGAAGCCGTAAACATCTTCTGCCGACGTGGCAGGGGGGCATCGGGCGGAGATTCCTTAGCCGCATAATGAGATCACTTTAAGAGAGCTCCATAAAACGGGAGCGCCAGCCATCAGGACACCAACAATGGCTCGCCTTCTCGTCACCCTCTTGGCTCTCGGCTGCGTCGTCGCTGCGGTCTCCGGCTATGCCTACCCCGCGTCGTACAACCCCTACAACCCGTACAACCCCAACTCCAACTACGAGTACAACCCCTTCTTCCCCTACCCAAATGCCCCTGTCCGTGGCCACTATAGAAGTATGAAATGCCACCCTCTCTACGGATGTGGAAAAGACGTTGCTGTCGAGTCAACACGTAAGGAGTACATTGTAGAACAGGACTGACCCGACCTTTTCAGTTTGTGTCAGGATCGGCAACCCCCCGAGACAGGTGTGCGAGCATAAGCCGCGCAGGGAACTCGATTGAGAAGATTCACAGTTGTTGGTTACCTTTCATAACCTGGATAAATTAAATGTGATGACTTAAGTGAACTGACATAACTGACAAGGTAGAACCAGGGACCGCTTGTTGACATCCTTGATAAGTCCCTTAGGAAGTAACCAATTTCTCCTGTCATCTGATGATGACCATTGAATCGGAAGTTTGCAGACCATCGAGAGAGACGGAAGTATGTGTTCCGCGTCCCCAGGGTGCCTATTGTAATTCAGCTCCTTCTCCCCTTGGCGTCTCCTTCGCGTAGGAATAGGACATCGGATATGGGCTGTAAGGATCATAGGACGTTGGGTAAAAGCAGCCAGAGACCGCACTTGAAATCAGAGCAAGGAGGGCAGCGATAAGGCTAGATACTGATGGCTGCCGCTTCCGTTTGATGGCGCTGTCTCATGTGTCCAAGGAATCTAAGAAAAGATACGGCTTCTCCAGATTTTTTCCTGCCTGACGGATCCACACAGCATCCTATCCTTTCTTCTTTCCTATATGTAGTACACCGGACAGCACCGAAACTAAAAGATCTTTAACGCAAAACAACAGTTAACTTCTATAGTGGGCATAGGCGCGGTTAGCTTCACACAACT
>JADLIF010001673.1:0-20874 GCA_016648015.1 Steinernema khuongi | reverse complement strand
GTATATAAGAAAATTCCCAATCGATTGAATTTAAGAAGCTCCCCCTTATGATTCAGGTAAATCGTGCCAAGAGTACCGGCCCGACTTGCGAGATACAGAGCACTTTTTGAAGTTTCTTTTGGCCATATCTTTTTGTGGTTGCGTTGAAATGATGGGGTGCTCGAACAAAAGTTGCTTGTCTAGTCGCGTAGAATACGATGGAGCCAAAAAAGTTGCAAAATTTTTCTGACCGGACTGTCCCTTTAAGGAAGCGTTTGGCGATGTAGGCCAGCATGTCACGATTGACCGTCAGATTCGTCTCACTTAGGTCGAGGCTCACGAAATTTGGAGATCTCACGAACGCCTTCAGGGAGGCCTTCATGCTTTCAGGCCACTCTTCTCCGTGAAGCTCGAGACGTTCCAATCGGCCTAGAGCGATCTGTCGCTCGATGAATTCGGCGTACTCTCCTCCTACGTATCCGGTCATGATCTTCAATGCCGGGCTATGCAGGCCGCTGAAGATAGTGTTCGTCAAATTCAGGACATAGTGCATACTGATATCGAGCGTAGAAGCATCAGCCAACGAATTCAGCACAGGCATGACCTTGGTTCTGAAGCGCTCCATGGGCATCCTCTCGGGTAGATCTGCACCGTTACAATTTTCTACCGCGATACATCTAATCCTGTCGTTTTTGGACAACAAGGCGACATTTCCAAAACCCAACTGTCCATATTCTGAAACTTGAATTCCAACTTCAGTACCTTCGGGGTTCACCAATATATGGACGAAGAACTCCCTTCTTCTGCTGTAGTGGGTCGTCACGGTCGACGTCCACGGTCTCCCTAGCAGCCGGAGTTTTGCGAGGTCCCTGTGGCGCAGCGTAGCACAAAGAGCGTCAATGAAGGCGACGGGAACGAACTCCATTGTCGACCTTATCGGTGTGTGGTGATTGAATTGGGCGTTGGGACACAGACCAAAATGTATGAAAAGATGGCACTTTGTTACCTTTTCCAGTCGGGACCTTCTCTCTAGTTGGCACTCCATGGGCATCTCAGAATTTCCACGTCATCATCACACGTTTGGGTCGCCACAGATCCCTGTATCTTCCCACTTTACTTTCTCTGCACCGACAATGGAGTCCGTTCCCGTCGCCTTCGTGGACGCTCTGTGCACCGTGCTGCAGAAGAAGGACCTGGAAACGCTCCAGGAGATAGGAAGACCGTGGTCGTCGATAGTGACGACCTACTACAGCAGAAGGAAGGAGTTCAGAGTCTATCTACAAGTGAACCCCGAAGGGATCGATCTACGTGGAAGCGAGTGGCCAGATAGCATAAAGGCTTCTCTCTTGGCGTTCCTAAAATGTCCAAATTTCGTGAGCCTCGACCTAAGGGGGACGAATTTGACCTGGACATGCTGGCTTGCATCGCCGAACGCTTCCTCCTTGGAAAGCCTTCTGGAGAAATGAAACTGCTTTCCAGTGGCATCCTTCCATAATCCGGCCGCCTCCTTGAGCAGCGTGCAACCATTAGGAGGGGGTAAATTAAGGAGATCTATTGGGCTGGGTCTGGCCCAGCAAGTCTCCACTCCTTGTTTTACTCTCCCGAACTTGTTCAAATCTACCAGAGAACGTCTTTGTGAACTGTATGCTAATAAAAGGTACAGAGGTGCAGCAATGAACAATTCTAGAGGCAATTGGTCTGACTTAAGTGGGATTCGTTGGTGTTGGGGTGCAGGCGGTGGTACAAACGCCTACTTCAGCATCACACGCTCGAGAATGACTGGATATTCGACTCGACTCTTAACTTCTCAAAACATGCCATCTATGATACAGGCTGAGCTTGGTTGCATGATTCTATTGCTCCTGTGGTCTTTGTGAACTGTGTACTAATTGGACCTACCTGCAGATCTAAAAGGACAATTTTTGAGGCGATCGGCCTGGTTTAAATGGGGGTGTAGGGATGCAGGCGGTGTCACAAACGCCTACTTCAGCATCACACGCTCCATAAAGACTCAACGTTCGAGTACATAGGTCCTCTGGAACAGGAATCCTCGACTTCTCCAAACAGGCCATCGATGATACAGCCCACGCCTGGTTCTATGATACCGCTTTGGCCTACATTAGTAATTGTAGACGGGACAAGAGGCTATGTTCCAGTCCGGACCAAGCAGATGTCGTTCGGAACAAGGAGGCGTGCAAAGGACAGCCTTGGAATCTGTGTTCTCTTATGCCTATACACTCCACACAACTTATGTACAAATCCTATCCCCTTCCACTTCGTCCCTCCTGCTCTCCTCAGCCCGTGAGCTGCTTTTCAAGATGTCCTCGAGGAGGTCCTGAAACAACAATCTTCCTACGAGTCATCCACACCCGCCTACCGTATCGCCACTGTCGCCACTCTGAGCGTACTCCGCCGGAATGACGTTGAAGACGATTTGGAACAGCACGGTCAGCTTCTCTGAACAAGCAGTCGACGATACCGTATACTCAAGCTCACCGTCAACCACACTGAAGATCTTAGGAAGCTTGGAGGGCAGTATGAAGACGAGGTAGATGGCCAGGCCTAGGCAGGTGAGACCGAGGCCATAGACGGCGACGTAGAAGTCCTGCCAGATGGGGATGACCAGGAGGCAGAGGCAGATGAGGAGGAACAAGATCGGGATGACGATGGGGTTCCGGAAGCCGTTCGGGCTGACGGGGTAGTTGGAGAAGCGCATGTAGAGCAGCGCCACTTGGACGATGGTGCGCTGCATCCATATCGTGAACATCATGTAGCTGATGAGGTGGTCCAGGTTCCCGGCGAAGGAGACACACACGCACACCATGAGCTGAAGGGTTACTGTAGGTCAGTCCTGAAGAACCCCCTCACCTCGATGAAGACGGCGACTCTGGGACTCATGGACTGGCCATGGACGGTGCGGATGAAGGAGGGCATGACGCGGCGAGCTGCTCCGGCGAAGAGGTACCTGTGCTCACAGGTGTACACCCCACAACATCCTCCCTACCGACTGCAGCCGAAGATGGTGGTGTTCAGGTTCCCCAGTAGCAGAATGGCGATGAGGAAGGGGACGACGTAGCTGAAGTCCCCGAGAGTCCGCTCCGCGAAGGTCTGAAGCCTCGGGGTAGAAGAGTTAGGGGGCGAGCCTACCATGGCGACGGTCTCGCTCTGCTTGAACTCCTCGACGGTCAGGAGGGCGAAGTAGGACACGTTCATCGAGATGAACACCAGCGCCGAGATGCCTATGCCGCAGAGAGCGGATATGGGCATTGTCCTGGAACGGGGGGTGTCAGGGCTCCTTGAAGAGAGGCTGTGGGCTAGAGGAGCCGAACAAGTGGCTGGGAGTACGAATTGGAGGTTATGATGGCTCCCTAGGAAAGGTCTCTACTACTTTAGAGGTGCTTCAGATGAAGGTTCCAGTGGGGGTGGAAGGAGTTCCCGGAGGCTCATGGCAATCTAGGAACGGTTTACGGTTCTTGGAGGCCCCTGAGGATTCCTGGACGACTTGGAGAGTTTATGGAAACCCATGGGAGGCTTAAAGGGCTCACGATGGGGGTGCAGGAGCTCCTGAAAGCTGATAAAGGCTCCCGGAACGAATTGCACGACATTCCAGAAAGTCAATCTGGAGACCAAATCTAGTGCCTTGGCGCCGCTTGCTTGGAAGGTGCAGGTTCACTACCGTCAGAAGCTTTAAATTAGGCCGTTTCGCCCTCTAGGATGACTTTTACCGAAAGACCCCTAGCTGGTATTGTCAGTTCAAGCCTCTGCTACTTACGATGCCTCTAAATAGCTCAGAAGGCTACAGCTTCTAGGCAACCGATAGTAGCCGATGACCTTCTGCGGAAGGAAATCTGTCCCCCATACAGTGATTCCAGGTGTGATTCCCTTCTCTACCGTACCTCCGAGGGTTCTCTATCTCCTCAGCGCCGAAGTTGAGGATGTCCCAGCCGTTGTAGGCGAACAGGCCGGCGTAGAGCCCGAGCACGATGTCTCCCGGCTTCTTCGTGCTCTCCTGGAACGCGTCTTCGAAGTTGCGCGTGTAGCCTGAACCACGTCTTCTCCGCTTGCTGAGCCTCGGTCAGAGTTACCTTTGAAGATTATGTAGTAGAATCCAGTGACGATGATGAGGGCCGTCGCCAGAAGCTTGGCGAGCGTGGCCAGCTGTTGGAACCGGGCCGCAAATCGCTTCAAGGAGAACATGTTTATGAAGGTGAGGATCCCTAAATGGCGACGTGGTGAGATTCTGAGAGAGGGCTACTACGACCTAGATGTCCGGTCCAGTCAATAAGACCTAGAGTTTTGCCCAGATCCTAAGTCTTTATAAGCTTGAATTCGGAATCCGCTTAATAGTAAAGTACCCCAATTGTCCCTTTTTATTATTTTTTTGACAGTGTTATTTAGATATGTCTTGGTAAAAAATTTTTTAAGGAATTTTTTATACCTGAATTATACCGTAACTGTCTATATTGGAACCCCCAGCAAAGTGACACTCCTTGATTGTCGTGTGTCTTTCGAAATGCCATTCGATAGAGCTCGATCTGGACGATTTTCTACTATCAAGAAATTCTGATTCAGGCAATCCACATGGGAGTTCAGAGAGCTTGGTTTAAGCGGAATTGAGCTGGACCTAAATTTGTTTTGTTCTAGCCCTTTTTTTTGTTCTTGTTTCGGTGTGTACAGCTGGGGAATGACTACTGGCTCCCACTGGCTACTTAAGCAGTCGCAGCTCTCGGCTCCCCGCTAAGAACAAACACCCAAGACCCTGATAAAGAAGGACGTTCGCACTCACAAAGCACGGAGAAGGCGATGAGCCGTTCCAAGTAGAACAGCGTCGAGTCGGTCAGCTGCAGGTCCAGAAGGGGCGTCAGGCCAGAGATGACATACTTGCCCAGCGTCGCGGATTGAATGGCCAGGGTCGAGGGGTAGGACAAGCAGCAACTGACCCACAGGAAGGCGACGGCCAGGGGGTGCCTGAAGAAGGCGTTTTGCAGGGGCCGACCAGAGACCAGAGCTTACCACTTGACGTGCGAGAGGTAGGCGAAGTCGCAGCCGGACTTCTGGATGCTGGTTCCCAGCTCGATGTAGACCAGGGCTCCCACCACGGAGATCCCGGCACAAGCAGCCCACAGGCAGAGCGAGAGGCCGACGGAGCCTGTGTGCTGGAGGATGGACGTGGGTGACACGAAGATGCCTAGGAGCCGTGCATTAGCCGGGAAAGCGCGCCGGGACGTTACCAGAGCCAATGATGTCCCCGACACAGTAGCTGGCCGCCTCCAGGACCCCTATCTTGTGTCCTTGCGGGGCCATGGCGCTCTAGAAGGACATCATCACTACAGCGGTCACAGAGCTAAACAATCAATGGAGGCGCGCTAATCAGCGGCTGACCAAGCAGGAGACTTCCCTTGGCTGACACAACCGTGCAGAAGATTGCGTCACGGGATTCCTTATCAGCGAATTAGAGGAGTTGCTTCCGAGCAGAGACTAGAAACTAGGGTGTTCAAGTACATAGTTCGGCGAGTCCCTGGAGTCTGGTATCTCTAGGAAAGCTTCTTAGCGCACAGAAAGAGTTTTTTCCCTCTTTGTATATTTCGTTTTGAGACCGCCAAGAGCCATTAACTCCGTTAGGGAGAATCAGTGTTGGATTTTAAAGACTTTTGAATGCCCTGAGTCAGGGAGCGTCACAGGTGAGAAATCGTTTGCAGTGCCATATCCGCATCGCCACGCCACGTATACATCCGTTTACTTCATTTCTCGCATCAACACACACATGGACCGCAGACAATGGAGTCCATCCCCGTCGCCTTCGTGGACGCTCTGTGCGCCACGCTGAAGAAGAAGGTCCTGAGAATCCTCCAGGAGATAGGGGAACCGTGGACATCGACGGTGACGACCCACTACAGCAGAAGGAGGGAGTTCGGGATCTATTTAGATGTGAACCCCGAGAGAGCTGACGTTGGGATTCAAGTCTTACCCTTTGGGGTCTTTGGCTCACCTGTCAACCTCGAGAGTTTCGCGTGGTCCAAACACGACAGGATTCGGTATATCCATATAGATCAATTTGACCGATCTGCAGTTTACCCAATCAGATTTGAAGCTCAACCACTCAAGATGCCCATGGCGCGTTTCAGAACCAAAGTCCTGCCTGTGCTGACTTCGCTGGCTGATGACTATGATTTTGGCATCTTTTGGTATTTTGGCATTTGGCAGCGCTGCGCTCAGCATGTAACGGACGAGATCTTCAGTCGCCTAAGTGGACGGGCATCGGTGATTCAAACCGGACACGCCGGCGGAAAGTGCGTTGAGTTCATCCAGAAACAATTCGCTTTAGGTCGATTGAAAAAACTTATCCTATGTGGACAAGAGTGGCCAGATAGCATGAAGACCACCCTGAAGTCGTTCCTGAAATCTCCAAACTTCAAGAGTCTCGAACTAAGTAAGACGAATCTGATAATCGACCTGGACATGTTGATCATAATGGTCGAACGCTTCCTCAAGGGAGATCTCCGTAGGAAAGTAAGACTTTCCGGAAAGCCTTCAGAAGAAATAGAGAATATCTGCACAGCAATCCGTTCCGATGACGTCCTTCCGCTCCTTGACGGCCTCCCCGAGCATTCCGCGAGCATCGACAGGAGGCGATGTGCGATGGTTTGGACCGGACCCGGTCCACAAAGACTCTGTGCCGAGTTCTCTGGTTTTGTTTACATTTACCAGGAGCGATCTAACTAGCCGTATGAAGAAGTATGCGAATAAAACGTGTGATCATATCGAATGATAGGGAAGGTCAGGATCAGGTTCACCTTTCTCCGTTCCTCCATGGGCATATATAGATCATCGACTTTCAAATGTACCTTATTATGTAAAAATAAAGAAACACCTTGTTGGTGGCATGGTTCCGAACACAGCAGCAACACTTGCGAGCTAGTGAAATGCACTATCAAAATAGATGAGAGGGTCTATGTCCAGAACATTGACTTCTTTTGACTTCCACCCACCTGATTCTTTGGAGCGCCATGGCCCCGGAAGAAGAAGGGATAGGGGTTCGACGGCGCTCTTTCTGATCAGTAAAGAGGAGCTTCGCACCATAAGTGTTGGTTTTGGGGGACTGTCGATGCGATATTGAGTCTCAGTCGATCGAGCGTCACAAGTGAGAAATCATTAGCGATGCCATATCCGCATCGCTACTTGTCACAGCTCACATATACTCCTGTTTACTTCATCTCTCCAGTCGACCAACAATGCAGTTCGTGCCCACCGCCTTCGTGGACTCTCTTTGTGCTACCCTGAAGAAGAAGGACCTTGGAACCCTCCAGCACATAGGAAGACCGTGGACATCGACAGTGACGACCCACTACAGCAGAAGGAGGGAGCTTACCGTACTTATAAGCGCTAACACTAAAGGAACTCGAGTGGCGACCAGAATCTTCGAGTTTACGAACTCTATGTCCGTCGTGGACCTATCCTCGTTGTCCAAACACGACAGGATCGTTGATATCCATGTCAGACCTCCTCAAAATGCAGTTCCAGCCGATATGATGCCGCTGGACCACTTCAGGACTCGAGTTCTGCCCCTTCTGAAGCCAGTGACAGCTCTCTATCCCTTCAATATGGGTATCTTCGACATGGTCCCAGTTTGGAGACACTGGACTTTGTTACCGTTACCTGGACAGTCCGAGCAGTTAACGGACCTTCTGTTTAGAAGGTTTCGTGGACCATCACGGAGGATCAACACAGGATTCTTAGGAGGGAGGTGCATTGAGTTCATCGAGCGACAAATCGCTTTCGGCCAATTGGAACAACTCGAACTACGTGGGCAAGAGTGGCCTGAGAGCATGAAGGCCACCCTCAAGTCGTTCCTGAAATCTCCAAACTTCAAGAGCGTCGACTTAAGTGAGACGAATCTGACAATCGACCTGGACATGCTGATCATAATGGTCGAACGCTTCCTCCAGGGAGACCTTAACAAGTGGACACATCTCAAGGGAACACCTTTGAAGGGTGACATGGAAGAGATCCGCACAGCAATCCGTTCCGACGACGTCCTTCCGCTCCTTGACGGTCTCCCCGAGCATTCTGCGAGCGTTGACAAGGAGTCATGTGCGATGATTTGGACTGGGTCCGGCCCACAAAGACTCTATGCGTCGTTCTCCGCTATGTGCCTTCAAATTTTCTTTCGCAAGTGAAAATAAAGCCTTCCAATCCATATTGTACACTTCGTTTTGAGACCCCAAGTAATACAGACTCATAGAGTGGTTACCTTAACAGCCCCATGCCCACCATAAGTCCCGCCAAGAGCCACTAGCTCCCTTACACACATATAAAGTGACCAGGAACCGACGTGAACCCCATGCCATGATCGTGACCATCAGAGATGATCCGATCCTGAATCAGGGTGGGAGCTGTTATTACGGCTAGGATTGCGGTTAATCGGAAATTTAAATTTTGGTTACGTATTAAAAAAATAAAATTTTTTTAAATTAAAAAATAAAAAAAAATTTTTTTAATTTTCATTTTTTAAACTCTTTAAAAATTTCACTCATAAATTAGGGAAAACCCTGCAGGACCTTTATTACATATTTGGCCATCTTGTGCATTAATCAACCGTTCCTCCCCGGTTTAGATCTGATTGTGAGTCAGGCGATGTCATATCCGCATCGCCACGTGTCACAAGTCACACATACTTTTGTCACATGCCGGTGCGCATTGTCACATATACTTCTGTTTACTTCACTTCTCGCATCAAAGCACGCATCGACCGCGGACCGCGGACAATGGAGTTCGTTCCCGTCGCCTTTCTCGATGCCTTGTGCGTTGCGCTGAAGAAGAAGGACCTGGGAAACCTCCAGGAGATAGGGAGACCGTGGACGCGGACGGTGACGACCCACTATAGGAAAAGAAGGGAGTTCAACGCCTCCATAGAAACAAACGTCGATGAGACTGAAGTCGACGTCAGAATCCTCGATACTTGGAACGCGAACAACAATGTTGTTGACTACAGCTCCTTGTCCAAATACGATAGGATCGTGAAAATCTCGATGATGTTTTCTGACCAGGCTGGTCTACCACCCAGTAAGATGGCCTTGGAGCGTTACAGAACGAAGGTCGTGCCTGTGCTGAATTCGCTGGCTGACTCCTATGTCTTTCATGGCGCCTATATCTCTATGCGACAGCCCCATATCCTGAGAATAGGCCCGACAGCCCCAATTCATAAGAACAGGGCCGGTAATATCTTCAGCGGACTGCGTGCGCCTGCACTGGAGATCAAGACAGCATACTTCGGGGAAAGGTGCGTCGAATTCATCGAGGAACAGAACGCTCTAGGCCGATTGGAACATCTAGAGCTGCGTGGAAATGAGTGGCCTGAGAGCATGAAGGTTCCTCTGAAGGCCTTCCTAAGATCCCCAAACTTCGTGAGTCTCGACCTCAGTGGGAGCAACCTGAAGGTCGACCTGGACATACTGACCTGCATCATCCAACGCTTCCTCCGGGGAGACCTTCTCAAGGGACGCCTTCTCAAGGGAGACCCTCGCGAGGGAATACCTCTCCAAGGAGGGCCTTCGGAAGACATGGAAGCCCTCTACACAGCAGTCCGTTTGCGTCGCCCCCTCCCCTTAGGCGCTCGTCTCCGTGAGCCTGCTTTTCACATCATCAATGGACAGTCCTACTTGGAGGTGGGCCAAGTGGAATGGACTGGGCCCGGTCGTGCAAGTCTTCGTGCTGTGCTCTTTGCCGCGAGTCTTTGCATTTACCACACAACATGACGGGCCGCTTCTTCCGAGCTGTGTGGACATATGAGTACGTAGATAAAGACGTGTGTAGTACATTTTCGCCAGGCATCAACTCTAGAAGCCATGGTCGTGGCCGCCATGGATTACATGGATGGAACATGTGTTTTTAGACTTTCTCTGATTGTGAGTCGGGGTTGTACAATTGGCACTCTGTAAGGAAGACCCAAGTGCGGGGAGAGCCAACACGATGGTCACGACCGCACACGAAGCGTCGTCACAACATTCCCTACAAGAACCGGGTCATGCGCGCAGATTGCGCGGGACTGCAGCTAGTAGCACGTCCATACAGTAGCGCAAAGGGTGGCGCAGTTGTGGGTTACTTCTGGGAATTAGAGTCCACTCAACTCTCTCTTTTGCGCCCCTTTAATCTGTTATCCACACTCCTTCTCTAACTCAAGCAATCGCACAATAGCGCGCGCGAGCTTGCTTACCGCTGCAAATGGACCACACACGCAGTTTTCAGAAAGTTCGCACATTCGTTCTTATGTCTGGCTGTTCTGTCTGGCAGTTTGATTAATCCCAGTCTGTCTGGTTAAGTTCACCTGAAAGTCTGGGAGTTAAGCGGTCGAGGGAGACGGGACTACCGTATCCATTGCAAGGCGCATCACAGAGGTCCCGACTGGAAATCATTAGCGATGCCATATTCGCATCGCCACGTGTCACAAGTCACATATACACACCCGTTTACTTCATTTCTCGGATCATTCGAACACGGTCAATGGAGTTTGTACTCGCACCATTTCTGGACGCTCTGTGCGCTACGCTGAAGAAGAAGGACCTTGGGAAGCTCCAACGCATAGAGGGACCGTGGTCATCGACGGTGACGACCCACTACAGCAAAAGAAGGGAGTTCTCCGCCTTCATGCAAACGAACCCCAATGAAACTGAAGTCGACGTCACAATCTACGAGACTCCGAACGCGGACGTTCCCTACGCCTCCTTGTCCAAGCACGACAGGATCGTCAATATCTGCATGGAGCTCTCTGCCACGGCACGCCTATCACCCAGTAAGATACCCCTGGAGCGCTACAGAACGGAGGTCGTGCCTGTGCTGAATGCGTTGACTGACGCCCATGGCTTTCGTGGTCATACGGTAGCCCCATATCCTGAGGGTATAACGGGCAGTCTCTTCAGCGGGCTATGTGCGCCGGTACCGAAGATCAAGACAGCATACCTCGGAGGGGGTTGTGTCGAATTCATCGAGCGACAGATCGCTTTAGGCCGATTGGAGCATCTTGAGCTGCTTGGGAAAGACTGGCCTGAGAGCATGAAGACCCCTCTCAAGGCGTTCCTCAGATCCCCAAACTTCAAGAGTCTCAACCTAAGTGAGACGAATCTGAAGGTCGACCTAGAGATGCTGACCAGCATCGTCCAACGCTACCTCCAGGGAGACCTTTGCAAGGGAGCACTTATCGAAGGAGGGCCTTCGGAAGACATGGAAGCCCTCTACACAGCAGTCCGTTTGCGTCGCACCGTCCTCTTAGGCGGTCGTGTCCTTGAGCCTTGTTGGTTTGCCTTGGAGGTGGCAAATGTGGAATGGACACGGCCCGGTCATAAACGTCTTCTTGGTGCGTTCTCTGCCACGGGCCTCCTCATTTTCCATCCATGTGCGTGACATATAAGTACGTAAATAAAGATGTGTGAAGTACATTTGCGCCAATACGTCGGTACCCACAACCAGAGACCCCAACTCGGTCCCGAAGCGACCTGCCGAGTCTCGGGCCGGGATCACTGCCCAAAGACCCAAAGGGGGCAACTGTGCTCGGTTGCATTACGAAGTTCCAAGCATATAAATCGCATTGGAGAACGTCACAAGTGAAGACCGTCTGGAACCCTGGTGAGAAGGCTTCGAGTGGAATCATCGTAGGTGGCCTTCTTCCGTTGGTGCTACAGAAGGTCACAGTCGTGTCTGTCATCACCTGAACCATGCGCCACAAGCAAGAAGTTCCCGCTTAGAAATCATTAGCGATGCCATATCCGCATTGCCTCCTGTCACCGGTCACATATACTCCGGTTTACTTCGTTTCTCGAATCAACGCACACAGCGATCGCGGAAAATGCAGTTCGTTCCCACCGCCTTTGTGGACGCTCTGTGCGCTGCGCTAAAGCAGAAGGACCTGGAGAAGCTCCAGGAGATAGGAAGATCGTGGACATCGACGGTGGAGACCCACTTCAGCAGAAGAAGGGAGTTCACAGTATCCGTGCACGTGAACCCCGAGGGAACTGAAGTTGAAATCGAAGTCGAACAGATTGAGGTCTTTGGCCCAACAATTGTCAACCTCGAGAGTTTCGCGTGGTCCAAATACGACAGGATTTCCTATATCGCAATAAATGAATTTGACCAATTTAAAGCTCAACCACTCAAGATGCCCATGGAGCGCTTCAGAACCAAGGTCCTGCCTGTGCTGACTTCGCTCGCTGATAACTATGGTTTTGGCATCTACGTCTTAGAGCGCTACGCTCAGCATTTAACGGACAGTGTCTTCAGCAGCCTGAGTGCGCCGGCACAGGTGATCAAGACCGGATACGTCGGCGCTAAGTGCGTTGAGTTCCTCGAGAAACAAATCGCTTTAGGTCAATTGAGAAAACTTACCCTATACGGACAAGAGTGGCCAGATAGCATGAAGACCACCCTGAAGTCGTTCCTGAAATCTCCTAGTTTCGTGAATCTCGATATACTTCATTCTGATCTGACGGTCGACCTGGACATGTTGATCATAATGGTCGAACGCTTCCTCGAGGGAGACCTTAACAAGTGGGAATGTCTCGAGGGAAAGCCTTCAAAAGGTGACATGGAAGAGATCCGCACAGCAATCCTTTCAAATGACGTACTTCTACTCCCCGACGGCCTCCCCAGGCATTCTATGAGCGTTGCCAGGAGTCGATGTGCGATGGTTTGGACCGGCCCCGGTCAACAAAGGCTCTATGCGCAGTTCTTCGATGAAGATCATGTTCTAATTTTCGTGGATTTATCTAACTAGCCCAATATCTGTGTTGAAGTATGATGTATGCGAATAAAGCGTGCGATCAAATGTGATGATCATAATGGAGTCCGTTCCCGTCGCCTTCGTGAATACCTTGTGCGCTACGCTGGCGAAAGAGGACCTGGAAAGGCTCCAGGAGATAGGGGAACCGTGGACATCGACGGTGGCGACCCACTACAGCAGAAGGAGGGAGTTCGAGGTCTATCTAGATGTGAACCCCGAAGGAACTGACGTTGGGATCGAAGTCCTACCCTTTAGGGTCTCTGACCCACCTGTCAACCTCGAGAGTTTCGCGTGGTCCAAATACGACAGGATTTCCTATATCGAAATAAATGAATTTGAACAATTTAAAGCTCAACCACTCAAGATGCCCATTCATTGGTGCTAGGCGACTAAACTAATGTTCTAAGAAAGAAACACGTGGTCAGCCAAAGAATATCATCGTATGGCCGAGTTTCGTATTTAAATAACTGTGAAGTAGTGAGAAGGTCTCGACTGGAAATCGCGTTGACGGCGCAGAATCACACGTTTGCGACGCCATACAACCCGAGATCCACCCAGTGTACTCACAATGGAGTTCGTTCCCGTCGCCTTCGTGGACGCCTTGTGCGCTACGCTGAAGAAGAAGGACCTACATAGGAAGCCTCCAGGATATAGGGAGGCCGTGGTCGTCGACCGTGACGACCCACTTCAGCAGAAGGAGGGAGTTAAAAGTCTACCTAAATGCGCCTGACGACAAAGTGTACGATAAAAGTGTACGACGCTCTAAACTTGGACAGCGGTGTCCCTCATGCCTCCTTGTCCAAATACGACAGGATCCGAAAAATCTGGATGGGAAATTCCTTCCGTGAAGACATCTTCGATAAGATGCCCATGGAACCTTCAGAACCAAGTTCCTGCCTGTGCTGACTTCGCTGGCTGATGACTACGTTTTCCAGATGAGCTTTTGGCATCAATATTTTCAATATTTAACGGACGTGCTGCGTGCGCCGGCACAGAAGATCCACTGCGGACAGGCTGACGGAAGGTGCGTTGAATTCATAGCGCAGCATATGGCTCTCGGACGATTGGGAGAACTCGAGCTACGTGGAACGAGTGGCCTCACTCATGGCGTTCCTTAAATCTGCGAATTTCAGCAACCTGACGATCAACCCGGAAATGCTGACCTACATCGTCCAACACTTCCTCCAGGGAAATCTCCGTAGGAATATACGTCTTTGTGGAAGGCCTTCGGATGGCAAAATAAAGGAACTTTACGAAGCAGTGCATTCTGGGGGCACCATTTCACTCCTCGAAGGCCTTCCTCGGCCTCCTTCAGTCACTCGCAGAGGGGCGGAGATGGTCGAGATCGAATGGACTGCGTCCGGCCCAGAAAGACTCTGCGTTTTGCTGTTTCCTTTCAGCCTTAACGTTTGCGTGAGAGTGTAGAAGTAGTAATAAAAGCTTATGTACATAAAACACGTGTCCGCACATTTGCGCCCCTCGTGTGTCCTCGATCCGCACATCCTTGATCTGGAAGGCTCAGGAATTGATTTACAGGGCAGATTTAACATTTTTTTAAATCGTTTTTGTGTGTTCGAAGAGGACCACCAGGAAGTGCGTTTTTCTTTGCCGAAAAGGGGAAAAAGGTCCCAAAAGCTTTTTAATAATCGCGTCGAGACCCGCTGCAAAGGGGTGTCACTTCCTTGTCGTGATATCCTCGCTTGTACCGATCCAGATTGGACGAGGAGTGCGACAAGGAGATTCCTAGGTGTCGACACTGATTAATGGAATCATGGCAGCAGTACTTGCTCGCGTGAAGAAGACGAGGTGCGAGCGGAGCTAATCACATCTCATAGTGCAAGTCACTTTTCTCGTGGACGCTCGTCTTGGGGCTCGTCTCCTGAAACAACGGTGAAGTGACCAGAAACCCTACCGTCGTAGAAGTCGTCTCATAACCTCAGCACGGTCAAGATCAGGACCTAACAGAGGTCACAACGTGTCACGTCCGTGACCCGTTCCCTTTTCCCATCTTCGCCCATCACGTCACTTTCTCGAGTGCCTTTTTATTCCTGTTATTTTGGCAGAAAAACATTCTCCCAGATGCATAAATCTTCCATATGGTGACTCACCGGTCACCTGCCACCCGTCCTCTCTCCTCCGCCTTAAAGGGCAAAAGTCAATGGCGCTTCGCGCCGCACTCCTCCGCCCGGCCCTTCATTGTGACCCGCGCCTTCCCCGCGTCCTGTCCGTCCCGCGCCGTTGCCTGTGCCTAGTAGTATATGATGTTGCGTGGCAGCCGAACATCATGGCCACTGCGCCATTCGACGTGAACGAAGGGTATATATGGAGCCAGAACAAACTTTTTGAGTCCGTAACTCTAAGAATACCGCGTATGGGCCGACAATATTTTGGGGTTTTCTTAGCTACTTATAGGCCTGCACGTGTGCAAGATTTCGTTTCGATCCGGACATCGCACCTTGTTAATTACCCAAGTTTGAGGTTCCCACATCCACGTCTCATCGAAAGACCAGCGTGGCAGCTTTGGACAGGCTCGACTTCAACACCGACTCTCCCGCGTGACATCATCACAAAGATCCCCTCCTATCCACCCTGGCATCCGTGCCTGTCTTAGGGTAAGAAGAAGTCTAATTTGCCGAGAAGCGCCCGCGAATCTCACAAGGAAGTGAAGAAGGACGACTGCGCTCGTCCGGGCGAGAAGGTGGGGATTTAGGTGAAGGTGCGTTTTACGTTTTAAAATGTGGTCGCATTTTAGGCACTCGAGGATAGGTGTCCACATCGATTACCATTGTCCGAGCCAGAGCCGAGCAGAGATTGGACAAACAACGTCTTAGGAAAGTCTAATCTACCGCTAAGCTCACAAGGAGGTGCAGACTGCGCTTGTCCGGACGAGAAGGTGCGGACTAGATCTCGCGTTGGCGCCGCAAAGTGTCATCCTGTCACACCTTTGGGTCGCCACAGCACCCCGCTCCTTCCCGACGCCCAATTAAGTCTCCGACGATGGAGTTCGTGCCTGTCCTGTTCCTGGACTCTCTGTGCGCGACGCTGAAGAAAGAGGACCTGAGAAGGCTCCAGCTGACCAGGAACAGGTGGACGTCGACGGTGGCGACCCACTTCCGCAGAAGACGGGAGTTCACCGCCCATCTACAGATGAACGCCGAAGGAACCGAAGTCGGCATCGGACTTCTTGAGGACGCGAGTCCCATCTACAGAAGAGTCGCCTCGCTGACCAGCCACGACAGGATCCGCTGCATCTGGATGGGACACTCTCCCGCATGGGATGCGCTGCCCGACAAGCTCCCCTTGGCGCGCTTCAGAACGGAGATCCTGCCCGCGCTGAACTCCTTGGCAGATTCCTATCGTTTCGACATCAAACCGTCGCACTCCTATCCCGAGTATCTAACGGACAGCTTCTTCAGCGTGCTGAGTGCGCCGGCACAGTCCATCCAAACCGGATACCTCGGGGAGAAATGCATTGAGTCCATAGAGAGGCAGATCGCCGTCGGCCAGTTGGAGGACCTGAAGCTGTGCGGCGAAGAAGAGTGGCCCACTCGCACGAAAGCCACCATCATGTCCTTCCTGAACTCTCCCTACTTCTTGACTCTCGACATCTACCACTCGAATCTGACCGTCGACCTGGACATGCTCCTCTGCATCGTCCACCGCTTCCGCAAGGGAGTCCTTCGCAAGGGAACGCATCTCCAAGGAAAGCCTACTGCAGAGATGAAGAATATCTACAAAACTCTGCGCTATGGAGGCACCCTTCCACCCAGCCTTCCCCCGCCCACAGCCACTCGGAAGTACCGGAACCTTCTGGCCAAGATGACATGGACAGGGCCAGGCCCAGGAAGACTCCGCGCCGCGTTCACGGACACGGACGTGGACATCTACTTGAAGCAGTGATATCTGAAGCAGTGATATCCAACATATCTTATCTATGGGTAAATAAAGTATGATTCGTCCGTTTATCTCACAGCCAATGAAGTTTTGTTGCAAGGAGCCCTATGCTGGCCGGTGCTCAAATGACCGATCACCGTATTGGGAGCTGAATTTGTCCAAGCACTCAGGTGGTACTCCCCGCGCTTGTTTATGAGTTCATATGCAGTTCGCAGGCGCATATTTTCCGCTGTCGCACCATCCTTTTGCGATGCCACACGTGACACAAGCGACATATACACCCACACAAACTGCACACAGTCTCTCTGCACCGACAATGGATTCCGTTCCCACCGCCTTCGTGGACACCTTGTGCGCTACGCTGAAGAAGGAGGACCTCAAAATCCTCCAGGAGATAGGGAGGCCGTGGACATCGACGGTGACGACCCACCACAGCAGAAGGAGGGAGTTCTTCGTCCATATATTGGTGAACCCCGAGGGAACTCAAGTTGAGATCGAAGTCGCACCGTTCGGGGAGCCTGAATCATCTGTAAACCTCGAGAGTTTCGTGTGGTCCAAACACGACAGGATTCGGTATATAGAAATAGATGAATTTGACCGATTTGGAGTTATACCCGACAAGATGCCCATGGAGCGCTTCAGAACCAAGGTCCTGCCTGTGCTGACTTCGCTGGCTGATGACTATGCTCTTGTCGTCTGTGTCTCAAAGCGCGATCCTCAGAACTTGACGGACAGCCTCTTCAGCAGCATGTGTGCGCCGGCACGGGTGATTCGCACCGGATACGCCGGCGGAAAGTGCGTCGAGTTCATCGAGCGACAGATCGCTTTAGGTCAATTGAGAGAACTTACCCTATGTGGACAAGAGTGGCCAGCTAGCATAAAGGCCTCCCTGAAGGCGTTCCTGAAATCTCCAAATTTTGTGAAACTCGATCTACTTCATTCTGATCTGACGGTCGACCTGGACATGCTGGTCTGCATCGCACGTCTCCTTGGAAAGTCTTCTGAAGAAATGATAGATCTCCATCGCAAAATCCGTCGTGGTGAGATCCTACCATTTCTGGAGGGCCTCTCCAAGCAGGATGAAACGTGTAGGCTCGACAACAATGAGATCTCTTGGAGTGGACGCGGTCAGAAAAGGCTCTTTGTCCACTTCCGTGGTGATTCTTATGTTAAAATTCATCATTATTGATCTAGCTTGTCTCAATGCCTGGATCTCTGCTAACGTTTACAGGCCTAAATAAATATCATATAGTAATGGTGTTCGCAACTTGTGCTTTTGTGTTTGCGTGTGTGTAGAGAGGACATGAAGAAGGCCACTGTGCGACAGCTTATTCGATACCCTTCCTCAGAAAAAACTTCTATTTCTAGCGATCAGAGTAACTTCTACGCTCGTCTTAGGCTAATTGAAGGCTCGGCCACGATTCGTTTGCACCCGCTTAGATGGACACGATTGCATAGGCGGAACTGAACCACATCGATTAAAAGAATTTGTCTATTTCTATTTTTATTTTTACCGCATTTTCGCTATTTTTCGAACCGAAGGAAATTTAACGCATTCAGTAGGTTTCTCCAAGCTAAGAAAGATAAGCAATCTAAGAAAGATATCCCGTCGCCTTCGTGGACGCCCTGTGCGCTGCGGTGAAGAAGACGGAGCTGGGAAGCCTCCAGGAGATAGGGGAACCGTGGACATCGACTGTGACGACCAGGGCTGTGCGGATTATTCGGTATCCGGTATCCGGTGTGGAAATTTACTATCCGGTATCCGGAAAAATCAGCAAAAACCGGAGAACCTGTCATATAAGTCTTGACGCTAGGGAGTGTGCCAAGAATGGGCGCAAAGGAGCAAGTTAAGAAAAGTGCTGAAAACCACTAAACTGTAGCTTTCAGAGTTTCGACAGCTCTAATTCCCAGAAGTAACCCACAACTGCGCCACCCCTGCGCTACTTAAAAAGTAAAAACGCGCTACTACCTGCAGCACCGCGCAGTCTGCGCGCATGCCCCGGTTCTGTGAAAATAAAGAACCATCTTGTTGCATTGTTGCATTGGGTTTATCACGTGAGGGTGGGGGCAGGGCAGCTAGCGAGGCATCATAGCCATATGGAGCGAGAGAACAATTCCTTGCGGACCGATGCCATATCCGCATCGCCACGCGTCACAAGTCACATATACGCCCGTTTACTTCATTTATCGCCACACATCGATAAGGCCGACAATGGAGTCCGTTCCTACCGCCTTCGTGGACGCTCTGTGCGCGACGCTGCAGAAGAAGGACCTGAAAATCCTCCAGGAGATAGGTAAACCGTGGACCTCGACTGTGGCGACCCACTACAGCAGAAGGAGAGAGTTCGGGATCTATTTAGATGTGAACCCCGAGAGAACTGAAGTTGAGATCGAAATTAAACAGATTGGGGTCCTTGGCCCACCTGTCAACCTAGAGAGTTTCGCGTGGTCCAAATACGACAGGATTATCGAAATGGATTATATCCAATGGGATAAATTTGACGAATTTGAAGCTCAATCACTCAAGATGCCCATGGAGCGCTTCAGAACCAAGTTCCTGCCTGTGCTGACTTCGCTCGCTGATGACTATGCTCTTGTCGTCTGTGTCTCAAAGCGCGATCCTCAGAACTTGACGGACAGTCTCTTCAGCAGCCTGAGTGGACGGGCACGGGTGATTCGCACCGGAAACGCCGGCGGAAAGTGCGTTGAGTTTATCGAGAAACAAGTCACTTTAGGTCAATTGAGAAAACTTGACCTACGTCGAAAAGAGTGGCCAGCTCGCATAAAGGCCACTCTGAAAGCGTTCCTGAAATCTCCAAAGTTCCTGACACTCGATCTACTTCATTCTGATCTGACGGTCGACCTGGACATGATGGTCTGCATCGTCGAACGCTTCCTTAAAGGAGACCTTCACAAGGACGCACGTCTCCAAGGAAAGCCTTCTGAAGAAATGAGAGATCTCCATGGCGAAAGCCTTTGTGGGAACACTCTTCCACTGCTGGACGGCCTCTCCACGCGTCCTGAAACCTTTGGGAGGGAATACAGTAAGATCTTTTGGAGTGGCCCTGGTCCAAAGAAGCTCTTTGTCTCGTTCTCTGGTGGCTCTTCTGTTGAAATCTACCAGGACTCCCTTTGCTCACCCAAGGCTAAATATTTGTATTAAAGTATGCAAATAAAACGCGGTCTGAAGCGATGACTTGACAGGTCAGCTACTCCAATTTGAGAAAACACAGGTTTAGGTTCCGCTTTCGGTAGGCCTCGTTCGGGGCTTTCTCCTTGAACGGAGAGTCCGTTCCCGTCGCCTTTCCTCAGCGCTCTGTGGACCGCGCTGAGGAAAGAACGCCATGAATGGTGCCCTAAAGTTGTTACGCGTACTGTAGAGAAAAGGTCCCGACTGGAAAACACGACAAAGTGTCATCTTGTGACACGTTTGAGTCGCCACAGAGCCCTGCTCTGTTCAACGCTCAACACAGCCACTGCACAACGACAATGGAGTCCGTTCCCGGCGTCTTTTTGGACGCTCTGTGCGCCATCCTGAAGAAGGCGGACCTCAGAGAACTCCAGGAAATAGGGGAACCGCGGTCGTCGACTGTGACGACCCACTACAGCAGAAGGAGAGAGTTCACAGTTCATCTACAAGTGAACCCCGAGGGAAGCGAAGTTGGGATCGAAGTCAAGCAGATGTGGGGTCTTTCTCCATTTGTCAACCTCGAGAGTTTAGTGTGGTCCAAATACGACAGGATTCGGTATATCCATTTTGACCGATTTTCAGCCCTGCCCGAGAGGATTCCCATGGAGCACTTCAGAACCAACTTCCTGCCTGTGTTGACCTCGTTGGCTGATGTTTATGATTTCTATATCAACGATTCAGAGCGCTACCCGCTACCCTGAAGTCTCCAAGTTTCGTGAAACTCGATCTACTTAAGTCAGATCTGACAATCGATCTTGACATGCTGGCCTGCATCGCCAAACGCTTCCTCAAGGGAGACCTTCGCAAGGGAACGCGTCTTTCTGGAAAGCCTTCTGAAGAAATGAAAAATCTCCACCGCAAAAGCCTTCGTGGTGAGACCCTTCCACTGCTGGACGGTCTCTCCAAGCGGTATCTGGACGATTTGCTCCCATAGCATTGCTTTTGGAATGAGTATTTTGTAACTATGTGTGCATGGAATAACGATTGCTTCAGCTCGGATTAGGTGCCCGACGGTCTAGAGACAGTTAAAAAAGCGAAGCGA